>JAQGDQ010002407.1:7768-75058 GCA_030141605.1 Tubiluchus corallicola
AGAATGTTGCTTCTAAATTAACTGTGTAATCCCGAGCGGTGCCGTCTGCTGCTGTTACTGTATATGTGACGGGAGTCGTAAAATCTTGGGGTGTCTCTCCACTATCTTGGATCTCCTCATCTACCGTTACTGTAGCTCCATCAGATACCTCAAAACTGGCTATTAAACCGTCCCTAGTTACTCCAAAAAGGAGTGTTAATACAATATCAGGGCCTGTTACATCGTCGGCGTATACATCTTCAATTAAAGAACCATTTTTTATTGCATCAAACCCAAATCTGATTATTTCGTTTGCACTACTCGCTGCTTCATTATTAACCGTTACAGTATACTTCTTCACACTACCATCATACGCTGTTACTGTATACTCTACAGGTCTCGTAAAGTTATTCTGATTAACCGGGTCCGGGGCTATACTTTTCCCAATATACTTAATATCAGGAATAAGACCTGTCAAGTCTGTGCCATAGGGCACTGTAAGGGTTATCGTTCCCTCTTCCTGATCTATATCACCTTCCACTACATCCGGATCCGAAAACGGATTGTTCGCAGCAAGAAAGTTGAACTCTATTATATCTTTACTTGTGCTTGAAGCAATTGCCACCCAATACTCCTGCTGAGTTTTCCCATCCTGAGCTGCTACTACGTATTCGACAGGACGTGTAAAGTTTTGCGCATCACCCACAGAAGGAAAAATACTCGCTCCGTCAGATATCTTAATATCCGGAACTATTATGTTTAAATCTGCTCCAGATAAAGCAGTACCTGTAATTGTGCCGTTAACATGATCAATCACCAGCTCATCTTCTTCCACAACTCCACCAAGCTTAAACTCCTTGATCCTTGCATCTGTAACTTTATCCACTTCGAGTACAACAGTGTACTTATGTGTAGTTTCATTTTCAGCCGTTACTATGTAGTGTACATTACTGGAAAAGTCCTGCGGGGCACCACTGACAGGATCAATACCTACTCCTGTGTAGGAAATAGTGGGGGTAAGCTCGCCAATAGCCTTGTAAGATACAGTGGCTGATATTATTGTACCATCTATGTCCACTTTTACATCCTTACCTTCCAATATAGAGTTATTTGCCGCCTCAAAGATAAAGCTGACAATCCCTTTACTATCCTCAGAATCAACCTCAACAACAGCAGTATACTCTTTTGTGCTACCATCAATTGCAGTTACAATATATGATACATCTTCGGTGAAGTCCTGCGCCTCTTTTTTACCGGGAGATATAGAGGCACCCTGATATCTGATAAAAGGTGCCAGATGCTCCCTATCTGCCAGATATGGCACTATGATTTTCATAACCCCGGATGACTCAATTATCTCATCCACAGCTATATCTTCTGCCAGACTTTTATTATCATCAGCTCTAAATGTAAAGCTGGTGATGACTTTCGCATCGCTGGGTATTAAATCTATAGTTACAATATAGGGCTGAGTGCTCCCATCCTCTGCCTCTACAATATACTCTACAGGGTCGGTAAAATCCTTCTCCTTCTTAACATCGCTCTCAGGTGTTACTCTAGCCTTATCGGAAACAACAATCTTATCAGGAGCTATGTAGGTTATGTCAGTCCCATATTGAGGTAAAGCAACAAGTACAGTGTGATTCTCATTATCAATCTCCGCTTTATCAATGCTACCCTCTACTTCAAACTCAAGAATCTCTTTTTTATCAGAGAGAAGTCCTACTTCCTGTTTTTTGCATGTTACTACAAATAAAAAAGATGTAAGCAACAAAAATGAAATCACCGAATTTCTCATAATAGTCCTTTTCGTTCTCATAATAACCCCTTCCATAAGAGGTTAAATATTAATGAATTTCAATAATCGTGTATGCCTTTAAAACAATAATAAATGAACACTTAACTCAAATCCTATCAGAACAAATTTATGATAAGCAAAATATTTTTGCAAACATTTTACTTTTAATTTTTAATTTTTAATTTTTAAACCAATTTGTCCGAATTAAGCTGAAGACTTACAATTAAATCCCGACATTAAATAGGGAATTAAACACACACAAAGGTAGTAAATATTCTGCACTTATTGTTGTTTTGTCTGTTAAATTATGTTAACCACCGCACCAAAATCCAGTGGGGTTTGGAAAGCTGGCTTGTTCTGGCATTTAACTGTGAAACAGTCAAATATTGTCGGAAATTAGAAGCCTCTCCCTTGCCGGCTTAAATGGTGTACTATAAAAAAAGAGCATGCAAAATGAGTGGCCTATTTGTGTCATAGTGTAATTACATTATGGCGTATTCTGATCATTATTAATAGGTTTCCATCCAATCTTGCCCCTTTTTAATCCTGTTTTTAGTTATTGTTCTGCCAGTGGAGAGTAGGCCACTGTCCATCACCCTGCCACTCCCAGGGGTTATCATCATTGTCACCAAATTTCCAGTCAACGAAAACTTCAACATAAGGGCCTGCGTAGCAAAGTGTAGAAATACTTTACCTGTAATACCTCAAAAAAAACTATTTTTAGCCAACACCATATACAACAAAGATGAGAGCAACACATGCACAGCTACTGAGTCTTATGAGTGGGGAGAAACAGTTTACCATACCGGTATACCAGAGGAGGTACTTCTGGCGAACAGAGCAGCTTCAGCAACTATTTGATGATATTATACATATTGGCAGCAGCAACTCAGAAGCTTCACATTTCATCGGAACCATAACCTGCTTTAGCCCGGACAGTCTCTCTACATCTGCAACTTCTATCCCTGAGCTATTGGTAATAGACGGGCAACAGCGCCTCCTCACTGTCTCTCTACTTCTTTTGGCGCTAATACGCTATATAAAACAGAGTAAAGATACTTCTCCGTCCTGTGAGAGCTGGAAGGATATACAAGCATACCTTATTAACAGACACAGGAACGACAGCTACAGATATAAGCTCCTTCCAACTGAAAAAGACAGGGAGTCATATATAAAATTGATTGAAAGTGCGAAAACTAACACCCAACACTCTAAGCGGATATTCAAAAACTATAGATTTTTTATGGATAATATCCATAAAAAAAATGTTTCCAAACTATATCTGGGCATAAAAAGGCTAACTATAATTAATATAACCCTTGACATGGAGAAAGACAATCTCCGTCCTATCTTTGAGGGCCTCAATCCTCCCTTCTCCCAGTCTGACTTGGTTCGAAACTACATATTCATGAAGCATCCACTAAATGCTCAGCAGGATTTATACGAAAAGTACTGGCAGCCGATGGAGCATAGCTTTGAGGGAAGAGCAGAGCTGCTTACCCGATTTATCAGAGACTACCTGACAATGAAACACTCCTCAGTCCCCAAGGAGGGCCTTGTTTATGAAACCTATAAACGATTTTTCAGCATTTGGAGTAGTTTTAGTACAATAGGGGAAGCGCTCAGGGATCTTTACAAGTACTCTAAGTATTATACCCGGATCGCACTGTTAAAGGAAAAGAATTTAGATATATTGAAAAAACTAAAAGAGATTGCCAAGCTGAGAATATACTCCTCATACCCATTCCTCCTTGCTGTCTACAATGACTATGAGGAAGGGAAAATTACAAAAAATGAGTTTATCGAAATTATTGATATGCTCTCCAGCTACCTGTTTAGAAGGGTCATATGCGGCATTTCCTCCAACAGCCTGGGAAAAACTTTCACCACGCTTTATAAACGATCCGGGGGAGGGGTACTCCCGGAATCTCTCAAAGCGCTGTTTCTGATAATGGAGGGCTACGAAAGGTTCCCTTCTGATGCGGAGTTTATCAGGGAACTGCAAATAAAAGATGTTTACAATTTCAGGTTGAGGAATTATCTGTTAGAATCGCTTGAAAATCAAAATAGTAAAGAGTCAATAAGCGTAGAGAACTACACTATAGAGCATATCCTGCCACAAAATCCGAATATCTCTCCCCGATGGCAACAAGAGCTTGGAGAAAGCCTGGAAATAGTAAAGGAGAGATATCTTCATACTCTGGGGAACCTTTCGCTTACAAACTACAGTTCCGAGTTCTCAGTTAGCTCGTTCGAAGAGAAAAAAACAGTAGAGGGAGGATTCAATGCCAGCCCGCTATATCTTAATCAAACAGTAAAAGATGTTCAGGTGTGGAATGAGAAAGCAATCCTGTTGAGAGCCGCCAAACTGAGCAAATCGGCTTGCAGCATATGGAAAAGGCCATACCTTCCACATGACAGATTTAATCTCTATAAGAAGCGGGGAAAGGCAAAAAAAGCAGTAGTTTATAGTCCCGGCCATTATGAACATCTGCGGGGGGAGATGCTTGACCTTTATAAAAGCCTTTCAAAAAGGGTTTTGAACCTCGATGCAGCAGTCAAGATGGAGCTTAAAAAACTATATATCACATTTAAGATCCAAACCAGCTTTGTAGATGTGATCCCCAAAAGAGAGCGGCTAAGTCTTGCTTTGCATATAGATTTTGATAAGGTAAAGGATCCTAAGGGCATCTGCAGGGATATATCGGAAGCAGGCAATTGGGGCAACGGCAGTGTTGAGGTGGAACTAGAAGAGCCTGCCGGGCTGGACTATATAATGGAGCTGATTGAGCAGGCACTTGATGAGCAGGTGGAGACAGTGTAGCCCCAAGTAAAGCATTTGTACTACCGGTTCTGTATAAAGCTTATCACCTGTTTGAAACACCTGACAACATCCACTTCAAAAATAAAACTGCCCAAAATTCGTATTTCATTGCTCAAATTTTGTACCTTGCGCCACATTTTGAAAAAGTTAACGGTAGCAAAGCTGCCTTAAACTAATAGATTGAAGCCTTTGCAAGGTGAAAGATTTTGGTTCTGGCTGAGAAGCAATTCGGTGAGAATCGCAGTTTACTAATGTTAAGTAAAGACTTTTGAAGAGAGTTTTGGGAAGTATTAGTAAAAGATGAGTTTTTGCAAAGGCTCCAAAACACAACCCACTACAGCAATACGCCTGCTCACTACAATACAGAAGGGGAAAGCTGTGTAAAAACAATGATATGATGAGATTTGATGATATGGGGCTTTATCCCGATATATTAAAAGCCATCCAGGAGATGGGATTTGAACAGCCGTCGGCTATTCAAGAAAAAGTGATTCCCCGACTTTTGGAAGAGCCTGCCGACTTGGTGGGGCTAGCACAAACAGGGACAGGAAAAACGGCAGCATTTGGACTGCCTGTACTGCAATCTATTGACCCCCATAAGAAGGAGGTGCAAGCACTTATCCTCAGCCCGACACGCGAGCTGTGTGTCCAGATTGCAAAAGAGATAAAAAACTTTTCAAAGCATCTTCCAAAAATAGTCATTACACCTGTCTACGGGGGTGCCGATATTGGGAAGCAGCTCAAAGCGCTGGAGAAAGGTACCCATATAATTACGGCTACTCCCGGACGCATGCACGACATTTTGAGAAGAAAAAAGATTGATCTCTCCGGGATCTCAACACTGGTTCTTGATGAAGCCGATGAAATGCTGAACATGGGGTTTAAGGAGGATGTTGATGCTATACTTGCTACCACTCCTGAAAGCAAAAATACACTCCTCTTTTCGGCAACAATGCCCAAAGGGGTGTCAGAGATAGCAAAGAGCTACATGAGCAATCCCATTGAGATCACAGTTGGGAAAAAGAACCACGGAGCAGAAAATGTTAACCACTACTACCATATGGTGCAGGCAAAAGACAGATATGCTGCATTAAAACGTGTGATGGACTTTACTCCCGATATTTATGGTATAGTGTTTTGCCGTACCAGGATGGATACAAAGAGTATTGCTGCCCAGCTTATAAAAGATGGCTACAGTGCGGAAGCGTTGCATGGAGACCTTATGCAGCAGCAGCGCGATTATGTGATGGGGAAGTTCCGAGCCAGGGGAGTTAAAATACTTGTTGCTACTGATGTTGCGGCAAGGGGGATTGATGTAAACGACCTTACTCACGTTATCAATTATAACTTGCCGGAGGATAATGAGAATTATACCCATCGTACCGGTCGTACCGGAAGGGCTGGAAAGTCAGGAGTGTCGATATCTATTATTCACATGAGGGAGAAGGGAAAAATCAGCCAGATTGAAAGGGCACTGGGCAAAAAGATTGAGAGGCTACCCGTTCCAGGGGGGAAAGAGATATGTAAGAAGCAGCTCCTACACCTTATCGACAGACTACAAAAAGTTGAAGTAAATAGGGAGCAGATAGCTCCATTTATGCAGGTGGTGTTTGACAAGCTGGAAAAGTTGTCCCGAGAGGAGTTGATAACACATTTTGTCTCATTGGAGTTTAACCGCTTTCTGCATTACTATCAGGATGCACCTGACCTGAATGCTGTTGATACTAGTGGCCGGAAAGCAAGGGGCAGCGACAGGGCAAAAGGCAGTGATGCAAATATGACATCTTTAAGGCTAAACATTGGAATGGCAAAGGGGATTAAGCCCAAAGATATAATATCACTTGTAGTGCAGGCTACAGGTAACAAGAGCGTTGATGTAGGGCGCATTGAGCTTAGGGGGAGGCACTCTATCGTAAGTATTGAATCCGGACAGGCAGATGCGTTCCGGAAGAACTGTAAGAATTTTACATTTAACGGCATCCCTATCGCCGCAGATATAATCACTAAGGCAAATAAGTTTAAAAGGAAGCCGGGGCAGCAAAGAAAAGGTGGCAGAAACAGGAGAGCAAGGTAGTAAGGAGCTCGTTTTGTTACAAATGGTTTTTTTACAA
This sequence comes from Tubiluchus corallicola, assembly GCA_030141605.1. Taxonomy (NCBI): domain Eukaryota; kingdom Metazoa; phylum Priapulida; class Priapulimorpha; order Priapulimorphida; family Tubiluchidae; genus Tubiluchus; species Tubiluchus corallicola. Next base: position 14,481 of record JAQGDQ010002407.1, read on the forward strand.
TGTCTACCAAAAAAAGCTTTCCCCTTTCTCAAAAAAAAGCTTTCCCCCTTTCTTTGTACGGTGCCTGATGCTTAATAAAAGGCTGATTCCCCATTTCTCCCTTCAGCTCTACTTCAAAGTCTTTTGAGTACTCCATTATTAAGAGCGAGTAGTTCATATATCCTCCGTATTCGGACATCTTCTGGAAGTTATAGTCCGCCTGAAGCATATCGAAGCTGTAAAATGGTAAGCAGTCGATAAAATCCTTCCCCGACCTGCCTATAGCATTAAGGAAATACCATACAACATCGTAGCCCTGAAAGCTGAATGGGGTTGGCTCCGTATAAAACTCCCTTCTGTAGTCTCTGATAAACCTGTTTACATTTCTTTTAGTGTAGTCAATCCGGTATGGTGTGAGGTAGTTCATTTTAAGGTTATGGAGATGTTCTGTATCGATACTTTCAAACCTGCTAAATTCCAAAAATCCTATCAGGGTTATACTAAATTTCTTAGAGGCAGTATTTATATTATTTATAGCTTTACTCACTTCGGCTTCATTGCTTATAGGAAGTATAACTATATTTTCTTTGCGCGGACTCATCAGTCGCTCCAGTGCGTAATACCCTTCTTCATCAAAGTTGAACTCATGAAAAAGTATTTCGTTTGTATTGTTGTAGTACCCCGTTGTAAATAGCTTCTCACGTATCCTATCAACAACCATTTTCTCATCAAGGTGCTGGGTGTTGTCAAACCCCATTACAATAATGTTTTGGTTGAAAAAATCTTCTACTATGTAATCACTTGTCGCCTTCAGCTTGTACTCCTTCCACGGATTAACTTGAAAGTAGTAGGGGTTCTTTTTTGCTAAAGAACTATTTTCCGACAACGGGGATACCATAGGTATATGCTTTTTGGCAGCAATCTCAGATACCGGTTTCTGGCATTTAATATATACCGGACCTATGATAAGGTCAAGTTCAAGAACTTCAGGTTTTTTCACCAACTGTTCAACGACTTTGGGATCACTCTCTGTATCATATACAAATAGTTCAACACTCATACCCCTATTTTGCAAGTCATAGATTGCCAAAAGTGCCCCTTCATAAAAGTGAAGGAAGTTTACTGTCCGTGGGTGTATGGTTTTGTAAGCTTTTATATTTTCCCGGACAGCTGTCTCTTCGCTCGTATTTCCACTTATTGAGTCATTATTGTTCAGGCATAAAGGCAGGAACAGTCCCACTTTCACCAGGTTGCCCATAAACTGCCGAGAGCTGAGACATTGGGGGGGAACACTCTTCAGTTTTTCTCCTGTGCTGCTCTCCACTTTTTCAATATACTCTGACCTGGATGAGAAGTATCCATTTCTTGGGAGCAATAGTTTTTCTCCTGCAATAAGCCCTCTGCCCTTTAACCCAGGGTTTAGCTCTTTGATCTGGCTTATTTTTAGACCATACAGCAGAGAAAGGCTATATAGTGTTTCTCCTTTTGTAACTACATGGTATGAAAACCTGTTTTTATCTATCGGGATAATGTGATTAACAGCTATCTGCTTTTTGGGAATGTTTATAATTAGTCCTGCTTTCAACCCGTCATTCAACTGAGGGTTTAGTTCTGTTAACTCCTTTTGCTCCACCCCATATCTTCTTTTTAGTCCAAAATAGGTGTCTCCTGAAACGACACGATATGAAAAGTATTTTGCACTATTCGGCAACTCCTGCATGTCTACTCCTGGGGATTTTTCTTCGAGAGCCTCTTTTACACTCTCCTTTTCTGTTGTCTCTTTGGGTATTTTTATCACTGTCCCGGTAGATAGCACCATTTCAATTCCCGGGTTGGCCTGAGATAGTAGGCTTATGCTGCAGTTATATTTTTTCGATATTGAGTACAGTGTTTCTCCTTTAGCCACAGTGTGGAGAGTAAAGTTGTCTTTGCCTGCCTGTCGGGCAGGTGGAATTTTCAGAACAACACCCTGTTTAATTTTTTTTCTGGAGCTCGGGTTAAGCCTGTAAATATCTTCTGTGTCAACATCGTATATTTTGGAAATGGAATATACCGTCTCTCTCCTTTTTACCTTGTGGGTTCTCAGGGGGGGCTCTTGCTGCTGATCATGGACTGAGGGCTCCTGCTGCTGTTCTGCTACCGGGATTTTTAATATTTGCTCCGTGTTCAGGCTGTTTTGCTTAAGGTGATTTGCCTCTTTTACACTATTTATATCTACTTTATACGCTTTTGATATTGAGTAGAGTGTCTCCCCTTTTTTGACTGTATGAAGCAGGTAGTCCTTCCCCCGAATAACAACAATTTCAGATGATACTTTCACCTGTGCTAAAGCTATTACAGGCAGGAGCATGCAAAGCAGGAAAGTAGATAAGAAAAGGCTTCTGTTTATTTTAATGCCTGAGATCATATAGTGTGTATCCGGTTTTCTAACATTTCATTCCTGGCTACTACCCGGAAATTTATCACTGCCAAAATGGCGCATATACTGTACGCGCTCATAGTCAGATGGGTTCGCGCTATTTTCAAGGCTAAGTTTTCCCCTGAAGCTTTTAATATCTGAGTAGTGATGATTTTTCATCCATAAAGCAAGCTGTTGAATCATTTTTGAGATTACAGGAATCCCGTGAATGTACATTGCTGAGACTACCTGGACAGCAGTTGCTCCCGCCAGCAGCATTTTTACTACTGTCTCCCAATTGTGTATACCTGTCGAGCTGATAAGGTCGCAATTGATTCGGTTAGACATCATACCAACCCACCTTAGAGGGAGTATGTACTCATCAGGGTGGCTAAAAGGGTTTGAAGTTATTAGCGACTCCTTTTTGATGTCTATGTCCGGAGAGTAAAACCTGTTAAACAGCACCAATCCTTTTGCCTCAGTAAAAGATATTTCTTTAATCATTTTTCCCAGGCTTGATAAGTGTGGGCTTATTTTTACAGAGACGGGTATTTTAGCATTCAATGCAACTCCCGATATTATATCGAAATAGGTTTTTTCATTTTCTTCTCCAGATTGTGATATGTTAGAGGGAAGAATGAATATATTTAGTTCAATGGCATCGGCTCCCGCCTCCTCTATTTTTTGTGCAAAAAATGGCCACTCCTGGGAACTGAGGCAGTTAATGCTTGCAATTATTGGAATATTGATCTCTTTTTTGGCATTTTTAATAAGGGTAAGGTATCTGGCGAGATTGTTTTCACGTATTTTGTAGTCGTAGTAATCGAGAAATTCAAGATTATTACTCATAGGGCCGAGTTTACTGAACTCTTCAGCATATTCGGCATATATCTCCTCTTCAAATATCGATTTTAAGACAATAGCTCCTGCTCCTGCCTTTTCAATTTTCCTGAGATTATCTATTGAGTTTGTAAGGCCACAGCTTCCCGCAATAAGTGGATTACGCATCTCAATTCCAAGATATGATACTGACAGGTTTGACATATTCAAGTATGTTTTGTTCAAACTATTTTTTTTCTTTCAGATAATTATGCATGTTTTCAGCTGCTTTTCTTCCATCTCCCATAGCAAGTATTACAGTTGCTCCGCCTCTTACAATATCGCCTCCTGCAAACATATCTTTTTCGGATGATTGCATTTTATTTTCATCAACGACTATTGTTCCCCAGCTGGATGTTTTTAAAGATGGAAGGCATTCTGGCACTAACGGATTTGGAGATACGCCGACAGCGATAATAACAATGTCTGCTTCAAATTCAAATTCAGACCCCTCTACCGCAATAGGGCGTCTTCTGCCAGAGTCATCCGGTTTGCCAAGCTCCATACGTATAAGCTCTATCCCTTTTACCCTTCCGTTTTCATCAGCTTTATATTTAACGGGATTACATAGTGTATAAAATTCTATCCCCTCCTCTTTAGCATGTTTTATTTCTTCTATACGGGCAGGCATCTCCCGCTCTGAGCGCCTGTATATTATTGCAGCTCTTTTGGCTCCAAGCCTTTTTGCAGTACGCACTGAGTCAATTGCGGTATTTCCGCCTCCTATTATAGCTACATTTTTCCCATACAATACAGGAGTATCGTTTGTGTCATCATCAGCTCCCATAAGGTTTACGCGCGTAAGGTATTCGTTGGCAGATAGTACGCCATTGCTATTTTCGCCTGGGATGTTCATAAAGCGTGGGAGCCCTGCCCCACTGCCTATAAAAAAAGCTTTAAATCCTTCCTCCCGGAGTTTGTCAAATGACGCTGTCCTCCCAACAATAAAGTTTGTTTCAAATTTAACGCCCATTTTTTTCAGAATGTCCAGCTCAGTATCCACAATTGTGTTGGGCAGCCTGAATTCGGGGATCCCGTATTTTAAGACCCCTCCTATTTCGTGAAGCGCCTCAAATACTGTTACGTCAAAGCCCCGTTTTATCATTTCGCCTGCAAATGAGAGGGATGCCGGGCCCGAACCCACTGCTGCCACTTTTACACCGTTTCTTGGAACCGCTTCAGGGACAGCCATCTTCCCGGATTCGCGCTCATAGTCAGCTGCAAATCTCTCCAGGTATCCAATTGCAACCGGCTCTTTGTCTAGTTTTGTAAAATAAAAGCATTCAGCTTCACATTGTTTCTCTTGGGGACACACCCTCCCACAGACAGCGGGTAAGGCATTGGTCTCTTTCAGTGTGGCAATTGCTTCCCCAAATTCTTGCCTTTCAATGTTCTTAATAAATTTTGGAATATTTATGCCCACAGGGCATCCCCCGATGCATGTGGGATTTGCACAATCCAAGCACCTGACAGCTTCTTTTACCGCTTGTTCTACAGACAGCCCTGTATTCACCTCTTTATTTTGTGACTTAGCCCTTGTCATAGGCTCAAGCTCGGGCATTAGCACTCTGTCGATGAGTGTGCGTTCTTTATTTTTGATGCTTTTCCGCAATTCAGCGCGCCATTCTGCATCTCTCTCTTTTTTCAGATATTCAGGGGTTACTAGCATCTATTAATATTTTATTTTAGCCCTTTGCAAAGAGTTCATTTTATTATAAAGGAGCAATTATTTATGGGTTAGTTAACCTTTTTATCAGAAAGCCAAAGTACGAAAAACAGGTAATGCCTGAAAATTAAAAAGGAAATTTCGCTTTTTGTATGTGATATATCATACTGTTTAGCCAAGCTATATATTAAGTTTTTTAAAGTGCCTTCTATTTGCTTTTTCCTCTTCTTTTACGTAGCCCTCCAGACGCATTAGCATTTCATCAAAGTCAACTATGTGTGCATCAAATTCCGGCCCGTCCACGCAAGTAAATTTTGTTTCTCCTCCAACTGTAACCCTACATGCCCCGCACATTCCTGTGCCATCTACCATTATGGTATTGAGGCTTGCCTGGGTGGGTATTTTATATTTTTTTGTCAGTAAGGAAGCAAATTTCATCATAATTGCGGGGCCTATGACAATACATTCGTCTACTTTCTCTCTTTCTATTATATTCTTCATCCCATCTGTAATCAACCCCTTTTCTCCGTATGAGCCATCGTCTGTCATAATAACAAGTTTGTCCGACCATTTACGCATCTTCTCTTCAAGAATAATCAACTCTTTATTTCTCGCTGCAATAACAGATATAACTCTGTTCCCCGCTTTTTTAAATGCTTCAACAATAGGGAGAAGTGGAGCTATACCCACTCCTCCTCCGGCGGCAAGGATAGTTCCGGTGTTCTCTATTTTAGTTGGCTTCCCAAGCGGTCCTACCAAGTCGGTTATATGGTCCCCAGGTTCAAGGTTTGCCAGTTTCGATGAGCTCACACCAACCACCTGTGCTACCAGTGTGATTGTTCCCCTCTCTTTGTCCGCTTCCGCTATTGTTAATGGAATTCTTTCTCCCGTTTTACCCACCCTGAGTATTACAAAGTTCCCTGCTTTTCTGGCCCTTGCAATTTTCGGGTTTTCAACAACCAGGCTGACAACTTTGTCTGAAAAAAACTCTTTTTTGACTATCTTATTCATATAATCGGTGATAAGTAATTTAAGTCCATACTGAGGCCTATGCAAAGCCTATGTTTATATTAATGTTTTCGTCAAAGTTCCTTTTAAAGCCTCCTGTATATCCTAGGTTTTCACTGAGCTTCCCTCAATCTGGAGTAAAATACTTTCACTTTGCAAAGGTCTTACTCTTTTCACCTGCGTGGCGGTATCAATTCAAGGAAGACTTTTTCTCTGAGCTGAAAAAAGCCCAGGTACATTATGGCACCATGTTTATTTTTCTTCCTTATTATTGCCTTCCTGCTTTTTATCCTCTTCCTCAAAGTTTAAAAGCCCCTTTTCCTGAAGTATGTTATACCATGCTATCACTTTTTTGATATCGGAGATATAAACCCTGTCTTTATCATAACCCGGCAATGCCTTTTCAAAGTACTCCCGCAGCTCCTCTATCTCCGATTTATGGTTTATGGCTTTACCTCCGCTCTCTTTTTCAAAAATGTTTTTGAACACATCATTTAGAGGCACATCTTCCTGAGTTGTAAAAATGGCGATATCTTCGAGGGCAGTCATTTTTGAGCTGGGAAAGGCGGGAGACCGCTTCCCTGTCAGAAGAGATTCTACTATTATACTGTTTTTCCCTTCGGATATCGACTTGAAAAGCCCGGGTTGACCGGGTATTGTCAAAATACCTTTTAGCATAATTATTTACCTTTTGTACAAAATATTAGGGTGGCAATATAGGTAAAAATCCCCACTTTTATACCGCATGCAGTTTTTTATATTCCAACGGAAAGTCCTTGCTCTCACGCTAATGAGTAGCAGGCTAAATTTGGGTCCATTCTGCTCCTAAAAAAGGGAGAAGCTATAGAGGAATAAGCTAGTGTTTGATTCAAAAGTTTGAGAGTATTTTTATTAAGCCTTTATGGGGCTAATCTCTTTATCAATATTTTCATGAAGCCCCCTCATTTACGTCAGTAATCTGCAATTTTTCAGCGAAGTTTTTCAGTTTGATCCAAAATGTTTCGCTTTGTAAGAGCCTCGGTATGGATTTAAAGGGAAAATTTGTTATAATTACAGGAGAAAGCAGGGATATAGGGTTATTTGGCAATAAGCGCTGGCACTGATGTTAAAAGAGCGTTTCCCTGCTTATAGGTATATTTAAATCTGAGGCTATTCATAAGGCATAAATCAACTGGGTAATTCCACTGGTTCGTATAGCAGAGTTAAAAGTTTTGTGAGCAGCTTCCATCTTTTTTTAAAAGCTTGGGCTTACTTGATTATCTTTTTCTTATTCTTGCCGGTACAGGAGCAGGGTTTATAAATGTGGTTGCCGGAGGGGGGTCTTTAATTACGCTTCCGTTAATGATTTTTTTAGGTCTTCCACCTGTTGTTGCAAATGGAACTAACAGGCTTGCTTTGCTTGTTCAGAATATAGTAGCTGTTTCAAATTTCAGAGCAAAGAGGGTCTTCCCTGGAGCGTATGGAGTGCATCTTGGTATAACTGCCCTGGCCGGTGCTGTTATAGGTGCTTCTCTTGCGATAGATGTTTCAGAAAAGCTATTTAATGGCATTCTTTCCATTATTATAGTTATTGTGGGAGCAATACTTGTATTTAAGCCTCCATTTCCCAACAGCGCTGTAGAGCACATGGGTAGAAAAAGGAAGGTTCTGGGGCTTATATCCTTCTTTTTTATCGGCATATACGGAGGCTTTATACACGCCGGTATTGGATTTGTTATAATGTTGGCCCTGGTTAAGATAAACGGATTCTCTCTCGCTAAAGTTAATAGTATAAAGGTGATGGTTGCACTTATTTATACTATTGCCGCACTCAGCATTTTTATTTGGGAGGGTGCTATTGACTGGAAAGCGGGCTTTATACTTGCAATCGGGAATGCTACCGGAGGCTGGTTAGGCAGTACCTTTTCGGTTAAGCATGGGGATGTGTGGATCAGGCGAATAATGTTTGTAGCCATTGTGCTTATTGCTGCCAGATTATGGTTTTTTTAAAAGCTAAAGAGAGGGGGATCTCTCTTCCAAAATACAACCCCGGCCGCTTTTTGTCCAGGGGAAAAAAGATTCTCTTTTGAAGTTCTACAAGTCAATTGTAAGGAGCCATTTCATAAAATTCGCCTACATCTATTTTTACATATAGTTGATATAGACGCGCTCAAGTTTTTCTAACTGTCCTAAAATAAAAGAAAATTAGTATACGTAAATTACTGCACTATCGATGAGCTTAAGTTTTCTATATCTGTATTTTCCAGTATAAGTTTTAAGAGAAAAGCAACTGAACAGCAGTTGTTTATATATAAGAAAGCATAAAAAACCCCGTGCTATTGTACTACAGCACGAGTTTAGATATCATTAGCAGTAGAACTCCTGTCCCCCCCTTTCAATACTGCTTAATACTGCTTTTATTTGCCCTACCCCTGCCAATAGACAGGCTGCTGTTCATAAAGACTGTCATCAAGGCAGTTGTATATTCAGCTTTGTATAGAAGCAAAGAGGGATTTTGTACTTTTCGCAAATGTTACTTTTTGCGCGTGTGCGATGCAAGCTATTTTTTGCTTAAAATTGTTCAATTGTTTTTTTTATCAGTTTTGTTGCATTGATCATCTCCTGTTCTGTAATTATGAGAGGAGGGGTGAATCTGATAGTGTGTTTGTGAGTTGGTTTTGCAATTATTCCATTTTCTTTAAGAGCCAGGCACAGCTCCCATGCAGTTTTGCCATTGGCAGGTTGAATCTGGACGGCATTGAGCATTCCTTTGCCTCGTACATCCTGTATTATATCTGATTTTATTTTTCTCATTTCCCCCCGAAATATTTCTCCCATTTTTGCTGCATTTTCAGCAAGGTTTTCATCTATAAGGGTACTTATGGCAGCCATTGATATTTTTCCAGCTATAGGGTTCCCTCCATACGTAGATCCGTGCTCACCGGGTTTTATATTCAGCATAATTTCATTGTTGGCAAGTACGCATGAGACAGGGAACATTCCTCCTGAGAGAGCTTTCCCCAATACCAGTATGTCGGGTTTTACGTTTTCATGTTGACACGCAAGCATTTTCCCTGTTCTGCAGAGCCCTGTTTGTATTTCGTCAGCTACAAATAGGACGTTGTGTTTTTTACATAGTTCGTATGCCCTACTCAGGTAACCGGAGTCTGGGACATAAACCCCCGCTTCTGCCTGTATAGGTTCAACGAGGAATCCTGCTACGTGAGGGTTTTTTAGTTCTTTTTCAAGTGCGTCAATGTTGTTATACGGGATGTTAATAAATCCCGGAGTGTATGGTCCATAATCATTATATGCATCTGGGTCTGACGACATTGAGATAATTGTGATTGTTCGCCCATGGAAGTTGCCATCGCACACAATTATTTTTGCTTTGTCTTTGGGTACTCCCTTAGTTTTATACGCCCATTTTCGTATAAGTTTTATGGCTGTTTCGTCTGCCTCTGCGCCAGAGTTCATAGGCAGCATTTTGTCATAGCCAAATAGTTTAGACATGTACTCCTCCCACTCCCCCAGGACATCATTGTAAAATGCACGTGAAGTAAGTGCCAGTTTTGAGGCCTGTTCAGTAAGGGCGGCTACGAGCCTGGGATGACAGTGTCCCTGGTTTACTGCTGAGTAAGCCGACAGGAAGTCATAGTATTTTTTTCCCTCCACATCCCACAGGTATATTCCTTCTCCACGGTCTAGTACAACCGGTAGAGGATGGTAGTTGTGGGCTCCATATTCATTTTCTCTATCGATATAGTTTTTGGTTGTCATTTTCATAGCAGCAGTTTTGTCGAGTGATGTTTTTGCAAAGTTCATATTTTTTAATGTTTTCGTGAAAGGTTTTCATTTGGGTTTAGGTAAGCTTGGGATTTCATATCGTTTTTCCTCAATTCAAATTCGGATTGCAAAGGCCTTGCTTTTTACTTCCTTAGATGCAAGGGGTCTGTTTTTTCACGAGGATAAGTGTAGCAATAGATATTCAAAGGTAAGATTTTTTGTTAGTTTTCTTTGTTCCTACCGGTCTATTTTATTCAACGTTACCCTATATTTGGTTGATCTTTTCATCGTGCCCCGAGGTTGCTTTGTCTTAGGCTAGGGAAAAGTTTTTTTATTAAGTCGTGACGCCCTATTTTTTTAAGTTCTTTTTTAATGTTGGCTATGTTCTGTTTTTTATACCAGAAGAGCAGGGAGTGTTGTGTGCGTTTTTCTATTTTCGATTTTGCGGTATATATTTTTTCAAGTGTGTAAGGGTGATATCCGGAGTAGTATATTGCTGTAGCGAGTGTCATTGGAGTGGGTGTAAATCCCTGTACTTGTTCAAGTTTAAATCCCATTTTTTTTGTTTCGGCAGCGAGTTCTGCCATGTCTTCCAAGGTGCTTCCAGGATGCCCCGATATAAAGTATGGTATTAGTTGCTGGTTTATCTTTTCTTCTTTGTTGATTTTGTAGTATAGGTTGTTAAGTTTTTTAAATATGGAGAACGATGGTTTTCGCATAATGTTCAATATTTTGTCTGATATGTGTTCAGGTGCTACTTTTAGCCTTCCCGAGATATGCCTTTTGATGGTATTTTTAAGGTACTCAATGTTGTTTTGATCTTTTTTTCTGTTTCCGGTTTTATTAAGTATAAGGTCGTATCGTATACCACTGCTAATGGCTATTTTTTTTATTCCGGGGATGTTGTTAGTTTTTTCATATAGCATGGTAATGTGTTTGTGTTCGGTGTCAAGGTTTTCACATATGTATGGGTTTATGCATGATGGGCGGGAGCATTTTTTACATTTTTCCATTTTAATTCCTCGCATTTTATACATGTTTGCAGAGGGACCTCCGAGGTCAGTTATCGTGCCTTTAAAGTCAGGCATCTCAGATATGAGTTGAGTCTCTTTTAGTATTGATTTTTCGGTTCGTGAAATGATGTGTTTCCCTTGATGGGCAGATATTGTGCAGAATGAGCATCCTCCAAAACATCCTCTGTGAATGTTTACAGAGTGTTTTATCATTTCATACGCCGGTATTTTCCCTTTGTTTGCGTATCTGGGGTGAGGCAGGCGCGTGTAAGGCAGGTCGTAATAGCTGTCAGCTTCTTTTTCAGAGATTGTCTGCCACGGGGGGTTAGTTATTATGTGTTTGTCATATAGCTTTTGTGTAAGTCTGGCTGAGTCGAGGCGGTTTGATTCAGTTTCAATGTGTTTAAAGTTAATGGCGTATTTTTTTTTATTTTTCATGCACTCTTCGTGGGAGTAGAGGTTTTTATTTTTCCAGACTGCATTTGTAGGGAATCCCTCTGTTTTCTTACGAATGAACGAAGTTTGTGGTATGTTTGTAAGTGATTCAAAGGGGATGCCTTTTTTTAGGAGTTTCACAAACTGAGTTATTGATTTTTCTGCCATCCCGTAAAATAGGAGATCTGCTTTGCTATCGTGCAAAATTCCCGGTTTTAGTGTATCTGAGCAGTAGTCGTAGTGAGTAAATCGTCGCAGAGATGCCTCTATTCCCCCTATTACCAGAGGTGTGTCGGGGTATAGTTTTTTTAGAATATTTGAGTATGTCACGGTAGCGTAGTCAGGACGGTATCCTGCTTTTCCCCCCGGGGTGTATGCATCATCAGACCGGCGTCTTTTAAATGCAGTGTAGTGATTTACCATTGAGTCCATAGATCCCGCTGTAACGGCAAAGAAAAGGCGCGGGATACCCAGTTTTTTAAAGTCCCTCAGGTCATCTTTCCAGTTTGGCTGAGGTACAATAGCAATGCGCAAGCCCTGATTTTCAAGTAGTCTCCCTATGATTGCTGTACCAAAGGAGGGGTGGTCTACATATGCATCGCCGGAGAAGATGATTATGTCTAGTTCATCCCATCCCCGCTTTTCCACTTCTTTTAGGGAGGTTGGCAAGTGTTTTTTCAATTTCCTTGTTTTTTGATTTTTTTTACAACGTTCATTTTTTTGTTCGCATTTTTATGTAAGTTTTCTTCAAAGTCCTGATTTCGCTAGTAAACTACAGTTTTTCATCGGCAAAGACTTAGTGTTTTGGGAGGGCCTTTAAAAAAATTTTAGTTTGTGGTTGGGCTGAAAGTTCTCACTCCCTTTTTTCAATGAGGGCCAAGTATTTTGTTTTGGAAAGGGTTTTTGTTTGTTATTTTTTTATGTTTTTAAGCACCCCAATAATGGCAGGGAAGTCATTGATAAGTTTTTTCATCCTTCCTACACCAAAAGTGTTTAGTGAAATTTCAATTTCATTTGCGTATATTTTAAGGATGTCAATGTCGTATTTTTGAGCTATTTCCTTTATTTGTATCATAAAGTTTTTCACTTTATTGAGTGGTTGTATATCCTGTATTTCCCGCCAGGCTGTTTTATGAATGTGCTCTATTTTTTCGATTATGAGAGGGAGTTGTGTTTTTGTTTTTAGAGGTAGGCCTATTTTTTGTTCTCCTAGTAAGGTGTTATTCAGGATTGTGGCATTGGGGGAGGAGTGTTTGTCCTGGTTGTCTAATGGTGCTCTTTTTTGTGTTTTACGCTCTTCTTTTTCATTGTGTTTCAGTTCCGACTGTTTTACTTTTTTTATAGTTATGGTGAATTTGCTTCCTTTATTAACAATGCTTGATACTGATATTTTTCCTCCCATCATTTCAATGAGTTTTTTTGATATAGCGAGCCCCAGTCCCGAGCCTCCATATTTTTTTATGTCAAGGTTGTCAGCCTGGTCGAAAGAGCTAAATATTTTTTTCTGATTGTTTTTTGCTATTCCTATACCGCTATCTTCTACAGTGATGTAAAGGGTTACCGTATTGTTTTCGTATTTTTCTGTATGGATATTTATTTTTACGAATCCTGTGTGTGTAAATTTTATGGCATTTTCAATAAGATTAATCATCACCTGGTGTATTCTCAGCTCATCCAGTTCAAGGTATTGAGGTGTGTTGTCTGAGATGTTTGTATTGAAAGTGAGTCCTTTTTCCCTGACCCTAATTTTAAATATGCTTTCTATGTCATTTATTGTGTTTTTGAGGCTTACGGGCATGGTTCTTATCTGTAGTTTTCCCGATTCTATTCTGGAAAGGTCAAGTATGTCATTTATCAATCCCAGCAGTATTTTCCCGCTTGTTTTTATAGAGCTTACGTAGGGAGATATGGATTCATCTTTTATGTGTTTTGAAAGTATTTCCGAGAATCCTATTATTGAGTTCATAGGGGTTCGTATTTCGTGGCTCATGTTTGCGAGGAATTTGGATTTTGCGGTGTTTGCTACTTCCGCTGCTTCTTTGGCTTTTTTAAGTGCGTGCGTTCTTTTTTTTACGATTTCTTCGAGATGTTCCCGGTATTTCTGCAGTTCTTTGTCTGTAAGTTTTCTGTCTGTAATATCCCCATTTACACCAATCATGCGTACCGGCTCCCCCTTACTGTTTCGAGATATGTTTGCATATGCGTCAATGTAACGCACTATTCCCCTTTTTATACGGATTCGAAATTCGGTGTGGAGCTCTTTTTCGGCTTTGAGGCAGGTTTTAATTGTGCTTTGAAAATGTTTTAAGTCATCTGGATGCAGGTGTTTTGTCCAACTGCTGTATGTTTCATGGAATTCCTCTTTTTTCAGTTTATATAAGTCGTACATCCCGTTATCCCATCTAAGTTTATCGTTTTTTATATCCCAGTCCCATATTCCCAGTTTTGCCGAACGACACGCTATTGAGAGGCGTTCTTCCCCCTCTTTTAATGATTTTTCAGCTTCACGTTGCTTGAATATTTTAAATAGCTCCCCTGCGATTAGCTGAACTTGCATAACATCGCGTTTTTCATATTTTTTAAATTTATTCCCTATGCAAAAGATATATTTCACTTTGCTTCCATCTACTATAGGGACGCTTATAAATCGCATAAGTTTAGGGGTTCCTGAGAGAAAGCCTCCTTTGCTTGTATCGCTAGGTATGGTATTGTATATAGCGGGTTGTTTTCTTTGAACGCAAGCTTCTAGTATTTCTGTATCTGCAATTTTATGGTGCTGTTCATTTATTACCTGATGTTTTTTGTTGGTTTTATTTTTCTCTTTTGTTGCTGAGATCCATCCGGTAGTAATTACAGATTTTTGATCGTTGCCTACTCTGTGAAAGAACCCTATTTTACTACGTGTCAGCTCAACAACCTTCCCCAGTATATACATGTATAGCTCTTTGTCTGACATGTCTGGTGCCTGGTGATATAGTTTTAAAAGAAATTTGGTTATGTTCGCCTCCCTCCTCAGTTGTTTTTCGCTTTCATGGAGAGCTTCACCGGCCTGTTTTCGGCTTAGTGCGGTGATAAGTATTTCACCTATCAGCCGTACTTTTTTTACCTGCTCATCTGTCCATAAAAGTTCGCTGGATACTCCTGCCGATATGGTTCCAAAGATTTTTCCCCTGATAGTAAACGGGATTATGAGCAACGATTTAAGTTTAGCTCGTTCGTAGTAGTTACGTTCTTCGCTCACTTCTTCCGGTAGCGAGTCAGGAAGGTCGTTTTTTATGAGGACCTCCCCTTTATTTAGCGTGGTTAAGGTTCCGGGGAGTATCTCATTTGTTATTGTATTTTTCAGTTTTTCATATCCCGGAGCTGCATAGTAGTGAGAATTTTCGGATGACGCTGTTCCTTCAAAGTGTAGTTTTACCCCTATCAGTGGAAGGTTCAGGAGTTTGGCAAAGAGGGGCAGGTATTTTTGTATTTCGCTATCAATTTTATCGTATGAGACAGATACAAAAGTGTTTGATGTTTCGGAGTGCAGTTTTTCAAATTGAAGTTGTTTTTTAAGCTCCTGTTCCGCCAGCTTTCGTTCGGTTATGTCTGCTACTACGCCTACCATACGGTATGGCTCCCCATCATTATTGAAAAAAACTTTTGCGTTACTGCTTATCCACCTCTCTGATAAACCATGTTTTATGATTCTGTATTCTACGCTGTATGTAATTTTTCCCTCCAGTGCTTCTTTAAGCCTGTGCTGAACCATCTGCTGGTCGTCGGGGTGAACAATGTCGAGCCATTTTTTTTCTGCGCTTGTCCGTTTTTGAAGGTCTATTCCAAATATTTCAGAGTAGCGCTCGTTATAAACTGCAGTGTCTCTATGAATATCCCAGTCAAACATCCCCATGCCCGCTACATCAAGAGCCTGCTTTAATCTCTCCTCATTTGCACTGTAGCGTTCCTGCATATTGGAAAGGTACGTTTAGAGCTCTCTGCGAAGCTCATCTTTTTATTAATATTTTCGCCAAATCCTCTTCAATATCCTGATTTACATCCGTAAACTACGATTTTCATCGAGTCTTTACTCAGCCTAAACCAAAGCATTTGCTTTGCAAAAGTCTCAGTTCACTATTCCACCTTGCCAGAAAGGTAGAGTGCCAGCAGCCACTTACCAGCTATCAATTTACGCAGCCTGAAGGGGTGTTGTTTATTTTACGTATTTACAAGACACCAAGTTTATGTTTCAGTTTTTCAACGGTGTCACCCTCTTTTAGTCACGTGTGAGAGGTTTTCTTTTTCTCCTTATGTTATTTGATCCTGCGAGTTATGGTTTTTTTACTCCTTTATCTCCAGGGATACGCAGTTTGTCTCCAATTTGTAATGTGTACTTCTCCTGAATATTATTTATTAAAAGTATTTCACGTGGATGTACTCCATATTTATCTCCCAGTTTCCATACTGTTTCGCCTGCTTCTACTGTGTGTAAAAAGAAGGATGTTTTGTAGTTGTCCGTTGCATCATCAACATTTCTCGGAGACGGCTTGTAAGCGCCTTTTACCAGGAACCACCCAAACCCTTTTGAGGCTAGTACGTCACACTCCATTCTAAGGAGGTCTGTCAGTTCTTCTCTTGATTCAAATTTAATTTCATCCATTTCCAGGAATTGTTCGTTTTTGTTGGTCAAAACAATTTCCCCTTCATTCATTGAAGGCAGGTCTATGTGCCGGTGCAGTGATATCAGTGCTACCCTATTTTTTGTACTATTTTGATGAAAGAAGGGAGAGTATTCTCCATGGGCTATTATTGATATTTTGTCATGCGGAATACTATTTTCTATCAATATTTCAGCAATTCTTCCCGCCCGCTTTTCAGATAGCCATAAGTTGTAACGGGCATCACCGACTTTGTCTGCCAGTCCGGTAATTACAATACGTGTATTGTGTCGTATAACTTCTTCAGCTATAAGAGAGAGAGAGAATTTGTCAATATCGGAGTATGTTCTTTTATAGACATTGTGGTCAAAGTACTGAGGGAATATACGCCTAGTAATTTCACCCCCAGTTGGTAGTTGAATCTGTACTTTTTTTTCTGATGGTCTTTCTTCTGCAGGCGGCGGCGTTACTTGCGTCAATAGTAATGTTTCGAGTTTCACCAGAGAGAGGTCATTGCTTGCATAGTGTGTTACGGCCTTCCAGTCACATATGAGATTGGCTATGCCTGCACCTTCCGAGAGTAGTTGCGCTTTCTCATTCAGGTTCATAAGGTAGGTGTTTTCAAAGCCTCCTTCATTGAGGCTCGACATAACCAGCAGTGAGTCATTTATTACAGCAAGAGGATATATAGGGGAGTTTGATAAAAATTCTACCGGCAATGCTTCCGGATTAGACCATGTTCCATCTTTTTTTTCTGCACGGTGTAGTACTCCTTTTTGCATATCTTCTCCGGCAGTAAAAATAACTTTATTCCCTCCTGCATATTTTACGCTATTGATACTGGTAAAGCTATTATCATCAAATACAGGGACTCCGTAAATGGGAAGTTTACTGTCTTCCCCCTTGTAAAGCACCAGATCTTCCCATTTTTCGCTCTTCTCAGGTTCAACAAGTTCTCCCCAGTTTATTGTTACGATATCCTTCACGGTAAGTTTCACTGTATTCCCTGATATTTCAGAGTGTGTCTCTTTTTTTGGGGAGTTTTCAAATAGTCCGGGGTCTTCTTCTCCATTAAGTTTCAACAGTGTATAAACAAATATATTGGAGTCATCCATTTGTCGAAATGAGAAGTTGTATCCTCCCTGGTTGAAAGGGTAAGATAGTTTTTCCGCTTTGTGGCTAGGGTCATTAAGGTTTTTCCAGTAGAGATATAGCATGTCTCCTTTTTCCCTATCGGATGAGAATATCAGTAATGAATCGTTTACGACTTCAGGAAATATATCATTGCCAGTTGAGTTTACATAGTTATCCAAGACTTTCGGCTCACTCCATCTCCCTTTCCCTATTCTGCTTTTGTGGGATAAATACAAGTTTGCCTGTTTTCTCCTATCTTTTGTTTTATCATCTACTACAAAGATCATTTTAGATCCGTTATCAAAGACAGTCGGATGCATTTTCATTTTTTTGTTTATTTTCTTGAAGTCCTCAAAGATCAGCTTTTCCTCATCCGATCCCTTAGAAGCGCTACATATTTCATATCTTCTGCGATGAAGTTTGGTATAGTAAACGGTACTGTCATTATCCCAACTAAAGTGAGAGTCGATAGCCTGTATGTTAACCTCTCCTGTTTTTTCTATGTCTGAGAAGTTTGTTATATATAGTTTCGCTCCGGCATGTATTGAGCTTTTGTTCCGCATTTTTTTCATGTTTTCAAATTCAACACTATAGTCCCGCCTGATTTTGCCGGGATCGGACACAGAGAAATCCCTAGCATGGTATAGCATTCCATCTTTTGCACCAATACCCAGGTTAGGCAGTAAAGGGATATCCAGCGTGTCAAAACGCATTAGGCAATTGGTTCCTAACATACGATCTTCCATGATATACCATTTATCCAACATTTTAGTGTTTGAGGTGGTATTTTGTGCACTACACAGAGAGGTAGGCAGCAATGAAAGTACCGCAATACTTAAATAGATAAAAGCCATTTTCATAATTTTTATTGTTTTATTTGTGCATTACAGTAAGATAATATAATCCTAGTTTCATTTCGTATGAGAAACAGATAGGTCTATTTTTGTTCCAGGTCATTGAAGGTGCGGGTGCCCATTTCTCTATCCATCATAAGCAGTCCCTGTCCTTCTCCATTAATAATTTTCAGGTTATTAAGTATGTCTTCTACGCTTGATTCCTCCTCCACTTGCTCGTCTACAAACCATTGCAAGAAGCTTTTTGTTGCATAGTCTCTTTCTTTTATAGCGATATCCATCATTTTATTGATCCGCTCTGTAATCATTTGCTCGTGTGCCAGTGTCTGTTCAAATACGTCAATTACACCATTAAAGCCAACAGGTACATTTTCAGAAATGGGAGCTAATTCAACTTTTCCTCCACGTTCATTTATATAATTAAAGAGTTTCAACGCATGTGCTTGCTCTTCTTTAAACTGTACTAGCATCCAGTTTGCAAATCCAGATAGGCCTATGTTTTCAAAGTAAGCAGACATTGAAAGATAGAGGTATGCAGAGAAAAACTCTGCATTTATTTGATCATTAACCGACTTTTCAATCTTCTTTTTTATCATTTTTACACTTTTTTGTTACGGTATGAGCTCTTTGCAAAGCTCATCTTTTTATTAGTGTTTCGTGAAAATATTCTTCACAAAGCTCATTTACATCAGTAATTTGCTGCTCTTTTCTTGATTATTCCAGAGTGGATCAAATCTTCGCCTTTTCTTGCAAAGGTTTTGATATTTCACCTCCTCCCAAAGTTACGAAAAAAGTAATTCATAGCTTGATTTACATTTTCAAGGTTTTATAAACAGTTTCATAGAGCTATACCCTTTTATTCAACTCAGATGCCAATGCGTCTATAAATTCTTCTGTTGTCAAATAGTGCTCCCGTTTCATAGTTTTACCATATATAGCCAATGCCAAGTCTTTGGTCATTTTGCCCGATTCGACCACATCAACACAGGTCCTTTCCAGCTTGTCTGTAAAGCTGATTAGTTCTCTATTATCATCCAGTTTCCCTCTAAAAGCCAGTCCCTTTGTCCATGCGTATATTGATGCTATGGGGTTTGTTGATGTAGGGTTTCCTTTCTGATGCTCTCTGTAATGTCGTGTAACAGTCCCATGTGCAGCTTCAGCTTCTACTATATCTCCATCCGGAACCATTAGTACAGATGTCATAAGTCCGAGCGACCCAAATCCCTGAGCAACCGTATCCGATTGTACATCGCCATCATAGTTTTTGCATGCCCACACAAAGTTGCCTTCCCACTTCAAAGCCGCAGCTACCATGTCGTCAATAAGGCGGTGCTCGTAAATAATTCCGGCATTTTTAAATTCCTCGTAGTATTTGCTTTCGTATGTTTCCTGGAAAATATCTTTAAAGAAGCCATCATATTTTTTGAGAATGGTATTTTTTGTAGAAAGGTAGAGCGGCCATTTTTTAAGGAGCGCCATTTTGAAACAGCTATGTGCAAATCCCCTGATAGATTCTTCCGTGTTGTACATAGATAGTGCAATTCCCGCTCCATCAAAATGATAAACATTGTGGTGTTCCGGGTCAGATCCATCGTCAGGAGTAAATGACATCGTTAGCGTACCCGGCTTCTTCACTGTTATGTCTACAGCCCTGTATTGATCGCCAAAAGCGTGACGCCCTATTATTATGGGCCCCTTCCACTGAGGAACCAGACGCGGAACATTTTTCACAAAGATGGGCTCTCTAAATATAGTCCCCCCAATAATGTTTCTAATCGTTCCATTTGGGGATTTGTACATCTCTTTCAGCCCAAATTCTTCTACCCTCTTCTCGTCAGGTGTAATGGTTGCGCACTTAATCCCTACTTTATGTTTTTTTATTGCATAGGCAGCATCAACAGTTACCTGATCCCTCGTTTCATCGCGATGTTCAATTCCAAGATCAAAATACTTGATATCCAGGTCAAGATATGGTTTTATCAACTGATTTTTTATCATTTTCCATATAATCCTGGTCATTTCATCACCATCAAGCTCCACAACAGGGGCAACCACTTTAATCTTTTTCATGACAGATCTTTTTATTAATTCATAAATTATAAGTTAATAGTTTCCAGTTAGCAGAGATCTGCAATCTTTCATCTATTTTCCCCACTTTGTAACGCTTCTGCTTCGCAAAATCGAAGATAGTATTTTTTATTCAGTTTTGAGGTTTTTTAAAATTAATATTTTCGTGAAAGCTCGCTTCAAAGCCCTCATTTACATTAGTAGTTAGAGGGGCGGATTATTTTCCAACTCGAGTCAATTTTTTCTCCTTTGCAAAGGTTTTTAGCTGTTATTTATTAATCATTTCTGATTGTTGACGAACAGAGTCCTCATGAATTAGCTGAAAAAGGGTTTTTACAAACATATCGTTCATGTGTAGTTTTTTCGCTAACGAGAGTCTTTCTTCTATCATAGATGTAAATCTGTCTATTTGAAGGACAGTAGCTTTGTTCTCTTTTTTAAATTTTCCTATTTTTTTTACAATCTCCGCTCTTGATGAGAGCATTTCAAGTATTTCACAGTCAATTTCATCAATTCTTTCTCTTAGATGATCAAGCTGGTTTTCAAATTGCGGATCGTTAGGGTGTTCATATTTTATAACCAGTTTATCAAGTATTTCGCCCAGCCCGGCAGGTGTTATTTGTTGTTCTTTATCACTAAGGGCCAATGACGGGTTTATGTGGACCTCCAGCATAAGTCCGTCCATCCCCATATCAAATGCTTTTTGCGATATTTCAAAAAGGAATTTTCTTTCTCCCGCTATATGGCTTGGGTCGCAAATTATTGGTAGTTTGGGTAAAAGGCGCTTTAGTTCAATAATCGTTTTCCATCCCGGATAGTTGCGGTATTTTGTTTCTGTAAACGGTGTAAACCCACGGTGTATGGCAACAAGGTTATCTATTCCGGAGCGGTTCAGCCTCTCCAATGCCCCTATCCACAGTTGAACGTCAGGGTTAACCGGATTTTTTACCATTACCACCTTGTCGGTTCCTTTTAATACATCAGCAATTTCCTGTACAACGAAAGGAGATGCCGTTGAACGCGCCCCTATCCATAAGATATCTATATCCGCTTTTAAGCATTCTTCAACATGGGAGGCATTAGCTACTTCTGTTCCTATGCGAAGACCGGTTTCATTTTTAACTTTTTTCATCCATTCAAGCCCTACGCTTCCCACCCCTTCAAAAGAGCCCGGGCGAGTACGCGGCTTCCACACCCCTCCGCGAAAGATAAACACCCTTTTGTCTTTTGCCAATTCTCTGGCGGTAGCGATTGCCTGCTCCTCTGTTTCAAGGCTGCACGGCCCCGCTATTAACAAGGGATTATCAATATCGGGGAGCCAGTGATTGACAGGGTTTATTCCCATTTTTGTATGCATAAATCAACTTTTTGTATATAGTTTCACTATTGTTTTTTCACTTTTTGTTAATGATGGGTTATCATTTTCGAGCACTTCACGAATGCTGTTGGCTTTGTTTATAAGCTTCATCATATTTTTATCGTTGTTTTCAATACTGCTTTTCAGTTCCTGAAGGTGGGTTATGTATACTTCAAGCGCCTGCGATATGTAGTCTTTGTTTTGTTTAAAAATTGGGCCCCACATTGCCGGAGAGCTTTTGGCAAGTCTCACAGTTGATCTGAACCCACCTGATGCCAGGTCAAAAATAATGCTTCTATCCTCTTTTGCCAATACAGCGTTTGCAAGCGCAAATGCAGCAGCATGAGGAAGATGTGATACAAATGCCGTGGTATGATCCTGTTCATCACTAGACATGTAAGCCGTTGACATACCCATGGAGTGATACATTTTCTCAACTATTGCAACATGCTGAGGTTTAGAGTCTTGCTGGTCACAAATAATAGATATTTTCCCTTCAAACAGGTTGTCTGTAGCAGCAGACGGGCCACTGTTTTCCGTTCCCGACATTGGATGGGAAGGTACAAAGCAGGAGCGGTTAGGGTGGTTTTTGACTTTCGCGACTATGCTGCGCTTTGAGGAGCCTACGTCTGTAACAGTTGTAGAGGGGCTAATCAAGTCAAGTACTTTAGGCAGCACAGTTATAATTTTATCTACGGGAATAGCCACCAGTACCATGTCAGCTTTTTTTACCGATGGCTTGAGTGTGCCTGTGCGGTCAACAATCCCTAGTTTTACAGCTTCTCTGGCATGAGCAGGATTAACATCAACGCCAATTATTTCTGTGGCAAATCCCGCCTTCCGCAAGTCCTTTGCCATTGATCCCCCTATCAACCCAAGCCCTATGATCGTTAGTTTCATTTATTTAAATCAATTTGTTCGAACAGGTTGTCCTGCTTTTTTATATTGAGTTTCTACAAAGCTCATCCCTTTTTTTTGCAAAGGCAGCGTCTTCATTAGTTTTCGTGAGAGTTTTGGTCAAAATGTTTATTTATGATCAGGCTGAAGGATTTCAACGATTTTTCTCAGCGTGATCCCAAGGTGTTTTGCGTTGCAAAGGTATTGCAATTTTGTCAAATTTTGCTTTAAAGACCTCATTTAAGTCAGTAAGTTGCTGTTTTTGACGGTTTTTCAGCGTAAGCCAATGTGCTGTTTTGGGCAGGGCAAGCCTTTTAGTCCATTTTTGTAAGAGTTTATGTTATTTGTTTTCTACTTCAATAAAGTGTGGGAGTTTATTTTTATATTTTGGCATAGACGCCCCAATTGAAGCATTTATAAATGTAGGGTCTGCGATATAAAATTTTCTGCCTGATATGTCAAAGTAAGTTCCGCTAAAGTCCTGTCCCTCGATAGCTGTTGCCGCATGCCCCGGGTACTGTAGCCCAACAACGTCAGTAGTGATAAGGTGCTTGGCAAAGTGAGAGAATAGTACAGCGCGGTCTTCACAGTCGGAGTAAGGGTAATAAAAGAGCTCTTCGGCAAAGAATGATTTTTCCCTCCCAAATTGTTCCCCGTCTGTTTTGTATTTAAATGCGTTCTGCACAAATGATAGTAGGAACTCCGCTCTTTCCTTTTTTGTCATAGTATTGATATTTCTTTTTAGTTGTGAGTATAGGGAGTTTTTCAGCTGTTTGGATATTGGAGTGTTAAAGTATACTTGTAACTCTGTTGCCGGATAGTCATTGTAAAAATCAATGACACCTCTGTTACATTTGATATCTATGTTGTATTTTTTCCCTTCAAATGAGAATAAGAACGACCGGCTGAATGTTTTTCCTTCGAAGTTTAACGCCTTGGCAAATCCCATGTCAAATATTCGCCCCTTTTCATTGTAGTCTTCATCGTAAGTATAGAGGTTGTTATTTTTTTGTTTTTCTGCATAGTAGTATTTTTCACCATTAAGTATAACATACTGCCTGGCGTATATTATAGTTTTGGCAGGGAGTAAAAGAACAGCTCCACCGGCACCGTCATATCCCACTTTTGCAGAGTACCCGGCTTTGTTAAGTAAAAACCATGTTGCCAGCGTTGCTTGCGTGTTGTTTCCA
Source organism: Tubiluchus corallicola (assembly GCA_030141605.1). Taxonomy (NCBI): domain Eukaryota; kingdom Metazoa; phylum Priapulida; class Priapulimorpha; order Priapulimorphida; family Tubiluchidae; genus Tubiluchus; species Tubiluchus corallicola. The sequence continues at coordinate 37,763 of JAQGDQ010002407.1, forward strand.
CAAGTTTTCAGTAGTGTTGCTTGTGTCAACCGGTAAAATCCCCAATCATTGAGTTGCAGTTTTTTCGTTGCTTCTGCGAGACTGCTAAGGAGAACATGGTGATTAGTCCCGGCCATTTGTTCCCAAAATCGGGCAATTGTTTTGTTGTCTATTTTCGTTATTTTCGGTATGCTAAAGTTGTTGTCAATAGATATGTCAAGGTTGTTCCCATAGAAGGTGAGGGATGTTTTTTTTACCGGAACGTCTGTGGGCACTACCCGGGAAGTCGGTAAGGGCTCTACTAAATCGGGTTTTTCCCAGGGAGTAATTATTTCTGGGATACGGGCAGGGAGGGAAGGAGGCGCAGCATCCCGCTCCGGAAGATAAGTGGGTATTTTATCAGGTTTGGGAGTTTCGTCTCTATTTTTACTCGTCAGTACATCAAGTTCTTTCCATCGTTTTTCAAGGAATGCTACAAACTCCTTATCTCTTTTTTCTACATATTGTTTAAAGTCCTGTTGCTGCTGTTGCATAAATTTATCCCTCTGCCGTCCCATTTCTTCTATGTTTTGAGAGAAAGAAAGGTTGTAAGAGAGAAGTGTGAGCAATAGCGGAGGTAGTGTGTATATGGTTATTTTTGTTTTCATAGTTTTTTGTTTTAAAGCTTTTTATTCTGTTTTTCCTTGATTTATAATAGTTCCCCAGGTTGTTAAATACCTACTGACAGTACTTATAGGGGGAAAGTGTTAAGTAAGTTATCTGTTTCAGCTCAGATGCTAAAGGGAAGTTTTACAGAGTTCATTTTTTGTTTGTCTTTTTGCGAGTGCCTTGTTCAAAGTGTTCATTTGTTAGCGGGCTGAAAGTTTGCATTTTTTTCAGCATGAGCCAAGGTGTTTCATCTTGAAAAGGTCTCATAGCCAGAAGGTCATGATCTGTGTTGTGCATGATGTTTATTTGAGCACAGAGATCGAGTCTTTTCAGTGGTCACGGTTGTGTGGCAGAGTAAAGTCTTTCGCCATGTACATCTCCTATTTATTAAATAAAGAGATGTAAAAAAGCTGATGCTGTACTTTAATCAAATTCAGCATCAGCTTTTTATTATAGTTCTGTTTTTTAAGTTGTATTATTCCTCATCATATCTCTCCATTTCAGCGTTAAATTCTTTTTTGAATCGCTCGTAGTTGTAGTCAACACGAAGTTTTGCATCTTCAGAGAGACGTTTATTCATGTCTGATAATACTTCATCTCCTGATAGTTCTATTGCTACATATGTTTTGTAAGTACCATCAGTCGTTTTTGTTTGTTTTTCGCAAATAACGCGGGTTCCTGCGAGTCTTTGGCTTACAACCTCTCTTGCAAGGTATTCATACCTATCCTGAGATTCTTCTGTATTATTGACAGCAAGAGACTTTACATAAGCGTCTGTCACCCTTTTTACACGAGTTTCGAGAACAGAAGCCAGGCTGCTTCTCGCAGCAGTGTAAGCTTTTTGTTGAGATATGGATTGATTATTACTAGCCCCAATTGCGCTAGCTCTAAAGTAATTTTTGTCCGACTGAAATTTAGGGCCGTGACAGAAGTTTTCAATTTCTACTTCAACATTAGCTTTCGAAATGTTTTTGGCAGCTTTTTTTGCCCTGCATGACGGAAAAGAGATTATGGCTGCCACGCTTAATACCGATATTAAAAGAGTAAGTGTCTTTTTCATTGATCTTTGATTTTAAAGTTTAATTTTTAATATTAAAAACAGATATGCTACGTTTAGCTTATTTCACCTTGTGCCGTAAGCTAAGTAAGTTCTCCATGTTTTGCAAGACCTTTGCTTTAGTTTTTTATTAACATTTTAAATTCTCATTTACGCTAGCAAGTTGGATTTTATCGAGTTTTTCAGTCGTCTAATCCAAGATACTTCGTCTTGCAAAGGCCTCATTTCAAAGTAAGAATGTGTTTTCCATTAAGTTTTATTTTTTTAATGTTTGTTAATTATAATAGCTTGTACAAGTTATGTTTTTCAGCCTGTACATAGTCATCACTCACTTTTACATCACGAAGGAAAGGGTAGCCATCGTTAATGTAATAGGATATTCTCCAAATAGTGGTAAAGTTCCAGTGCTGATATGTTTTTTCATCCCTCATAGCTGTTTCAGTTTTACCTGTTATGCCTGAGCTGCTTCCACTTCCTACACTTGTATTTGCATCATTGTCTGTCGTGTCCCAATAACAGTTGGTTATTGTACTGCTATCGCTGATATGCCCTCCAAATCCACCGCAGATGTCAAGACCACTCACATCTCCTGCTGCATAGCAGTTTTCTACAGTACCACTATTATTGATATATCCTACAAACCCACCTAAGAACTTGTTGCAATCATCTACGTCTCCCATGGCATAGCAGTTTTTTATAGTGCCATTATTGATATATCCTGCGAACCCACCTATGTAGCTATCGCATTCGTCGATATCTCCCGTAGCGTAGCAGTTTTCTATAGTACCATTATCGAAATAGCCCACAAACCCTCCTGCATAGTTATTACTATCGTCGATGTCTCCTGTAGCGTAACTATTAGTTATAGTGCCATCACCAATATACCCCACCAAGCCTCCCACATAAGAGCGCCCTATTATTTCAGATGCATGCACTCCTACATTTTTTATTTTGGAAGAACTGCCGTTTACGTATCCAAACAAGGCTATGTTATCCTGGCCGCTACAGTCTATATAAAGATTAAAGATTTCATGTCCCTTGCCATCAAAAGTGCCTGTGAAGGGAATATTAGTAGTACCTATAGGGTTAAATCCTTTTAAGTCAAAGCCATTTGTTCCGGGGTTAGGGAAAGTTATATTCTTTTCCATAGTGTAACTTCCTGCCAAGTCATACTGTACTCCCTGTAAGTCCTCCCATGTTTTTATTTTATACTGTTCCTTAGGGATTGTGTAAGCAAGGCTTTGCGTTGCTACTCCTGTTTTGGAAAGTTTTAATGTTACATTGAGCTCTTTGTCATAGCCTATATCCAACCAGTCATTCAGGCTCAAAGGGTTATTGATAGTTCCTCTGCTTCCTGATATTGTAACCTTTCCATGTACTTCCGGTCTTCCATCTATGGATATATAATAGTCCCATGTATTCCCCGAAGGTAAGTTGCTTATTTCAAAAAGATCAGTTTTTTTAAAGTCCCCTGATCCTATTCTGTTTTCATTATTGTGGCTAACAGCTCTTAGCAATACTCCTTCTGTTTGCTGCTGTATTGTAAAGCTAATTTCATTTCCTAAGACAATTTTTCCATCAACACCCTTTATATAAGTGCGGATATAGTATGTTACACCCAAAGCTAAGTCGCTTATTGCTATAGTAAAGCTTCCTATGCCTACAGGTCCATGTTCCGACGAGATGCGGTAACCTCTCTCTGAGCCAGGAGCATTGAAATAGTATACTCCATACTCTGTAGCACCTTCTCCTAAGTCGACTATCTCCCCGTCTACATAAACAACACCACTTTCAGACAAGTTAAATACGTTGGTGGTTTTCACACACATAAGACGTTTTAAGTCTACTTCCTCACAGGCAAAGAGAGCCAATAAAAGCATCGAAAATATTAAAGTTATTTTTCCCATAACACGCTTTATTAAGCTTTAAATATATGATCTTCCATTTTATTATTTATTCAGTTTAATTGCTAATCCATAAGTAACTGCTCCCGTTTGTATATCATAGTTTACAATGGGTTTAACCCGACTTTTTGATTTGTTTTCAATAAGGGCAGTCCAAACCATATTGGCTACCCATAATGCACCGGCAGAGTAAAAGAGTATTCGTGAGTCGTCATATCTGCTTTTAGCCTCATTGAAATAGTGATCCCGGTCGTATGCATTATCCGAGTTGTGATAGTTTCTCATATTTACCGCTGCCATATTGTTTTGAATTATTCCAAAAGATAGCAGCCCGTAAAATGCTCCCCCCAGTCCCCAGTTTACACCGCTTTTATCGCTTAAGTAGTGCTGTCCGGCGCCCGGTAATATAGCACTGTACAATAATGCCGTAGCTCTGCTGCGGTGCTTCTCTCCTTTTATTGTTATGTCCGATGGTTTTGTCTTCTTTTTCGGACTCTCTTTTGCCTCCTCACTCTCTTTAGCAAAAATTTCTTTCAGGTAAGTGGTCTCATCTTCTTTTATGGTTATTATCTTATTTATTGTAGTGTAATCTTTTTTCTCGAGGCTAAGGATGTGTTCTCCTATCAACAAACCTCTCAAAGTATTAGGTGTGACTCCTTGCTCTACGCCATCCAGCTTTATGATAGCGTCTATAGGCGATGTAGTAATATCAAGGCTTCCTACCCTAGCACGCAGATTCAAGTTAATAGTTTGTTCATCGCCAGCTTTCAGTTCCATCTGTTTTGGGTATCCATAGTGTTTGTCTTTTTTGGCCTCGAATCTATAAACTCCTTCCGTTGCTCTTCCTGTATAAGTTCCAAAGCCAACTTTTTTAGAGTTAACATATATATCCGCTTCCGGGCTGGTATTTATAGTAATATTTGCAAATCCTGGCAGGAGGTTAATCTGTACATCAACCGTATCTCCTTCGGTAATGGCAAATTCTTTTGTAGCAGTCTGATACCATGACTTTTTAGCATAGCCTTGTTTGGATACGTAAACGGCAGTTCTTCCAAAATAAAAAATGTAGGAGTGCATGCATCTGAAATAATAGGGCGCTCTTATGTGGGAGGCTTGGTGGGGTATATTGGTGATGGCACTATAACTAATAGTTACGCTACAGGAGACATCGACGATAGTAATAACTATGCAGGAGGGTTTGTGGGCTATTTCGATAATGGTACTATAGAAAACTGCTACGCTACGGGAGATATCGACGAATGCGATAGCTACATAGGTGGGTTCGCAGGATATATCAATAATGGCACTATAAAAAACTGCTATGCCATGGGAGACGTAGATGATTGCAACAAGTTCTTAGGTGGGTTTGTAGGATATATCAATAATAGTGGTACTGTAGAAAACTGCTATGCAGCAGGAGATGTGAGTGGTCTTGACATCTGCGGTGGATTTGGAGGGCATATCAGCGATAGCAGTACAATAACCAACTGTTATTGGGACACGACAGACAATGATGCAAATACAAGTGTAGGAAGTGGAAGCAGCTCAGGCATAACAGGTAAAACTGAAACAGCTATGAGGGATGAAAAAACATATCAGCACTGGAACTTTACCACTATTTGGAGAATATCCTATTACATTAACGATGGCTACCCTTTCCTTCGTGATGTAAAAGTGAGTGATGACTATGTACAGGCTGAAAAACATAACTTGTACAAGCTATTATAATTAACAAACATTAAAAAAATAAAACTTAATGGAAAACACATTCTTACTTTGAAATGAGGCCTTTGCAAGACGAAGTATCTTGGATTAGACGACTGAAAAACTCGATAAAATCCAACTTGCTAGCGTAAATGAGAATTTAAAATGTTAATAAAAAACTAAAGCAAAGGTCTTGCAAAACATGGAGAACTTACTTAGCTTACGGCACAAGGTGAAATAAGCTAAACGTAGCATATCTGTTTTTAATATTAAAAATTAAACTTTAAAATCAAAGATCAATGAAAAAGACACTTACTCTTTTAATATCGGTATTAAGCGTGGCAGCCATAATCTCTTTTCCGTCATGCAGGGCAAAAAAAGCTGCCAAAAACATTTCGAAAGCTAATGTTGAAGTAGAAATTGAAAACTTCTGTCACGGCCCTAAATTTCAGTCGGACAAAAATTACTTTAGAGCTAGCGCAATTGGGGCTAGTAATAATCAATCCATATCTCAACAAAAAGCTTACACTGCTGCGAGAAGCAGCCTGGCTTCTGTTCTCGAAACTCGTGTAAAAAGGGTGACAGACGCTTATGTAAAGTCTCTTGCTGTCAATAATACAGAAGAATCTCAGGATAGGTATGAATACCTTGCAAGAGAGGTTGTAAGCCAAAGACTCGCAGGAACCCGCGTTATTTGCGAAAAACAAACAAAAACGACTGATGGTACTTACAAAACATATGTAGCAATAGAACTATCAGGAGATGAAGTATTATCAGACATGAATAAACGTCTCTCTGAAGATGCAAAACTTCGTGTTGACTACAACTACGAGCGATTCAAAAAAGAATTTAACGCTGAAATGGAGAGATATGATGAGGAATAATACAACTTAAAAAACAGAACTATAATAAAAAGCTGATGCTGAATTTGATTAAAGTACAGCATCAGCTTTTTTACATCTCTTTATTTAATAAATAGGAGATGTACATGGCGAAAGACTTTACTCTGCCACACAACCGTGACCACTGAAAAGACTCGATCTCTGTGCTCAAATAAACATCATGCACAACACAGATCATGACCTTCTGGCTATGAGACCTTTTCAAGATGAAACACCTTGGCTCATGCTGAAAAAAATGCAAACTTTCAGCCCGCTAACAAATGAACACTTTGAACAAGGCACTCGCAAAAAGACAAACAAAAAATGAACTCTGTAAAACTTCCCTTTAGCATCTGAGCTGAAACAGATAACTTACTTAACACTTTCCCCCTATAAGTACTGTCAGTAGGTATTTAACAACCTGGGGAACTATTATAAATCAAGGAAAAACAGAATAAAAAGCTTTAAAACAAAAAACTATGAAAACAAAAATAACCATATACACACTACCTCCGCTATTGCTCACACTTCTCTCTTACAACCTTTCTTTCTCTCAAAACATAGAAGAAATGGGACGGCAGAGGGATAAATTTATGCAACAGCAGCAACAGGACTTTAAACAATATGTAGAAAAAAGAGATAAGGAGTTTGTAGCATTCCTTGAAAAACGATGGAAAGAACTTGATGTACTGACGAGTAAAAATAGAGACGAAACTCCCAAACCTGATAAAATACCCACTTATCTTCCGGAGCGGGATGCTGCGCCTCCTTCCCTCCCTGCCCGTATCCCAGAAATAATTACTCCCTGGGAAAAACCCGATTTAGTAGAGCCCTTACCGACTTCCCGGGTAGTGCCCACAGACGTTCCGGTAAAAAAAACATCCCTCACCTTCTATGGGAACAACCTTGACATATCTATTGACAACAACTTTAGCATACCGAAAATAACGAAAATAGACAACAAAACAATTGCCCGATTTTGGGAACAAATGGCCGGGACTAATCACCATGTTCTCCTTAGCAGTCTCGCAGAAGCAACGAAAAAACTGCAACTCAATGATTGGGGATTTTACCGGTTGACACAAGCAACACTACTGAAAACTTGTGGAAACAACACGCAAGCAACGCTGGCAACATGGTTTTTACTTAACAAAGCCGGGTACTCTGCAAAAGTGGGATATGACGGTGCCGGTGGAGCTGTTCTTTTACTCCCTGCCAAAACTATAATATACGCCAGGCAGTATGTTATACTTAATGGTGAAAAATACTACTATGCAGAAAAACAAAAAAATAACAACCTCTATACTTACGATGAAGACTACAATGAAAAGGGGCGAATATTTGACATGGGATTTGCCAAGGCGTTAAACTTCGAAGGAAAAACATTCAGCCGGTCGTTCTTATTCTCATTTGAAGGGAAAAAATACAACATAGATATCAAATGTAACAGAGGTGTCATTGATTTTTACAATGACTATCCGGCAACAGAGTTACAAGTATACTTTAACACTCCAATATCCAAACAGCTGAAAAACTCCCTATACTCACAACTAAAAAGAAATATCAATACTATGACAAAAAAGGAAAGAGCGGAGTTCCTACTATCATTTGTGCAGAACGCATTTAAATACAAAACAGACGGGGAACAATTTGGGAGGGAAAAATCATTCTTTGCCGAAGAGCTCTTTTATTACCCTTACTCCGACTGTGAAGACCGCGCTGTACTATTCTCTCACTTTGCCAAGCACCTTATCACTACTGACGTTGTTGGGCTACAGTACCCGGGGCATGCGGCAACAGCTATCGAGGGACAGGACTTTAGCGGAACTTACTTTGACATATCAGGCAGAAAATTTTATATCGCAGACCCTACATTTATAAATGCTTCAATTGGGGCGTCTATGCCAAAATATAAAAATAAACTCCCACACTTTATTGAAGTAGAAAACAAATAACATAAACTCTTACAAAAATGGACTAAAAGGCTTGCCCTGCCCAAAACAGCACATTGGCTTACGCTGAAAAACCGTCAAAAACAGCAACTTACTGACTTAAATGAGGTCTTTAAAGCAAAATTTGACAAAATTGCAATACCTTTGCAACGCAAAACACCTTGGGATCACGCTGAGAAAAATCGTTGAAATCCTTCAGCCTGATCATAAATAAACATTTTGACCAAAACTCTCACGAAAACTAATGAAGACGCTGCCTTTGCAAAAAAAAGGGATGAGCTTTGTAGAAACTCAATATAAAAAAGCAGGACAACCTGTTCGAACAAATTGATTTAAATAAATGAAACTAACGATCATAGGGCTTGGGTTGATAGGGGGATCAATGGCAAAGGACTTGCGGAAGGCGGGATTTGCCACAGAAATAATTGGCGTTGATGTTAATCCTGCTCATGCCAGAGAAGCTGTAAAACTAGGGATTGTTGACCGCACAGGCACACTCAAGCCATCGGTAAAAAAAGCTGACATGGTACTGGTGGCTATTCCCGTAGATAAAATTATAACTGTGCTGCCTAAAGTACTTGACTTGATTAGCCCCTCTACAACTGTTACAGACGTAGGCTCCTCAAAGCGCAGCATAGTCGCGAAAGTCAAAAACCACCCTAACCGCTCCTGCTTTGTACCTTCCCATCCAATGTCGGGAACGGAAAACAGTGGCCCGTCTGCTGCTACAGACAACCTGTTTGAAGGGAAAATATCTATTATTTGTGACCAGCAAGACTCTAAACCTCAGCATGTTGCAATAGTTGAGAAAATGTATCACTCCATGGGTATGTCAACGGCTTACATGTCTAGTGATGAACAGGATCATACCACGGCATTTGTATCACATCTTCCTCATGCTGCTGCATTTGCGCTTGCAAACGCTGTATTGGCAAAAGAGGATAGAAGCATTATTTTTGACCTGGCATCAGGTGGGTTCAGATCAACTGTGAGACTTGCCAAAAGCTCTCCGGCAATGTGGGGCCCAATTTTTAAACAAAACAAAGACTACATATCGCAGGCGCTTGAAGTATACATAACCCACCTTCAGGAACTGAAAAGCAGTATTGAAAACAACGATAAAAATATGATGAAGCTTATAAACAAAGCCAACAGCATTCGTGAAGTGCTCGAAAATGATAACCCATCATTAACAAAAAGTGAAAAAACAATAGTGAAACTATATACAAAAAGTTGATTTATGCATACAAAAATGGGAATAAACCCTGTCAATCACTGGCTCCCCGATATTGATAATCCCTTGTTAATAGCGGGGCCGTGCAGCCTTGAAACAGAGGAGCAGGCAATCGCTACCGCCAGAGAATTGGCAAAAGACAAAAGGGTGTTTATCTTTCGCGGAGGGGTGTGGAAGCCGCGTACTCGCCCGGGCTCTTTTGAAGGGGTGGGAAGCGTAGGGCTTGAATGGATGAAAAAAGTTAAAAATGAAACCGGTCTTCGCATAGGAACAGAAGTAGCTAATGCCTCCCATGTTGAAGAATGCTTAAAAGCGGATATAGATATCTTATGGATAGGGGCGCGTTCAACGGCATCTCCTTTCGTTGTACAGGAAATTGCTGATGTATTAAAAGGAACCGACAAGGTGGTAATGGTAAAAAATCCGGTTAACCCTGACGTTCAACTGTGGATAGGGGCATTGGAGAGGCTGAACCGCTCCGGAATAGATAACCTTGTTGCCATACACCGTGGGTTTACACCGTTTACAGAAACAAAATACCGCAACTATCCGGGATGGAAAACGATTATTGAACTAAAGCGCCTTTTACCCAAACTACCAATAATTTGCGACCCAAGCCATATAGCGGGAGAAAGAAAATTCCTTTTTGAAATATCGCAAAAAGCATTTGATATGGGGATGGACGGACTTATGCTGGAGGTCCACATAAACCCGTCATTGGCCCTTAGTGATAAAGAACAACAAATAACACCTGCCGGGCTGGGCGAAATACTTGATAAACTGGTTATAAAATATGAACACCCTAACGATCCGCAATTTGAAAACCAGCTTGATCATCTAAGAGAAAGAATTGATGAAATTGACTGTGAAATACTTGAAATGCTCTCATCAAGAGCGGAGATTGTAAAAAAAATAGGAAAATTTAAAAAAGAGAACAAAGCTACTGTCCTTCAAATAGACAGATTTACATCTATGATAGAAGAAAGACTCTCGTTAGCGAAAAAACTACACATGAACGATATGTTTGTAAAAACCCTTTTTCAGCTAATTCATGAGGACTCTGTTCGTCAACAATCAGAAATGATTAATAAATAACAGCTAAAAACCTTTGCAAAGGAGAAAAAATTGACTCGAGTTGGAAAATAATCCGCCCCTCTAACTACTAATGTAAATGAGGGCTTTGAAGCGAGCTTTCACGAAAATATTAATTTTAAAAAACCTCAAAACTGAATAAAAAATACTATCTTCGATTTTGCGAAGCAGAAGCGTTACAAAGTGGGGAAAATAGATGAAAGATTGCAGATCTCTGCTAACTGGAAACTATTAACTTATAATTTATGAATTAATAAAAAGATCTGTCATGAAAAAGATTAAAGTGGTTGCCCCTGTTGTGGAGCTTGATGGTGATGAAATGACCAGGATTATATGGAAAATGATAAAAAATCAGTTGATAAAACCATATCTTGACCTGGATATCAAGTATTTTGATCTTGGAATTGAACATCGCGATGAAACGAGGGATCAGGTAACTGTTGATGCTGCCTATGCAATAAAAAAACATAAAGTAGGGATTAAGTGCGCAACCATTACACCTGACGAGAAGAGGGTAGAAGAATTTGGGCTGAAAGAGATGTACAAATCCCCAAATGGAACGATTAGAAACATTATTGGGGGGACTATATTTAGAGAGCCCATCTTTGTGAAAAATGTTCCGCGTCTGGTTCCTCAGTGGAAGGGGCCCATAATAATAGGGCGTCACGCTTTTGGCGATCAATACAGGGCTGTAGACATAACAGTGAAGAAGCCGGGTACGCTAACGATGTCATTTACTCCTGACGATGGATCTGACCCGGAACACCACAATGTTTATCATTTTGATGGAGCGGGAATTGCACTATCTATGTACAACACGGAAGAATCTATCAGGGGATTTGCACATAGCTGTTTCAAAATGGCGCTCCTTAAAAAATGGCCGCTCTACCTTTCTACAAAAAATACCATTCTCAAAAAATATGATGGCTTCTTTAAAGATATTTTCCAGGAAACATACGAAAGCAAATACTACGAGGAATTTAAAAATGCCGGAATTATTTACGAGCACCGCCTTATTGACGACATGGTAGCTGCGGCTTTGAAGTGGGAAGGCAACTTTGTGTGGGCATGCAAAAACTATGATGGCGATGTACAATCGGATACGGTTGCTCAGGGATTTGGGTCGCTCGGACTTATGACATCTGTACTAATGGTTCCGGATGGAGATATAGTAGAAGCTGAAGCTGCACATGGGACTGTTACACGACATTACAGAGAGCATCAGAAAGGAAACCCTACATCAACAAACCCCATAGCATCAATATACGCATGGACAAAGGGACTGGCTTTTAGAGGGAAACTGGATGATAATAGAGAACTAATCAGCTTTACAGACAAGCTGGAAAGGACCTGTGTTGATGTGGTCGAATCGGGCAAAATGACCAAAGACTTGGCATTGGCTATATATGGTAAAACTATGAAACGGGAGCACTATTTGACAACAGAAGAATTTATAGACGCATTGGCATCTGAGTTGAATAAAAGGGTATAGCTCTATGAAACTGTTTATAAAACCTTGAAAATGTAAATCAAGCTATGAATTACTTTTTTCGTAACTTTGGGAGGAGGTGAAATATCAAAACCTTTGCAAGAAAAGGCGAAGATTTGATCCACTCTGGAATAATCAAGAAAAGAGCAGCAAATTACTGATGTAAATGAGCTTTGTGAAGAATATTTTCACGAAACACTAATAAAAAGATGAGCTTTGCAAAGAGCTCATACCGTAACAAAAAAGTGTAAAAATGATAAAAAAGAAGATTGAAAAGTCGGTTAATGATCAAATAAATGCAGAGTTTTTCTCTGCATACCTCTATCTTTCAATGTCTGCTTACTTTGAAAACATAGGCCTATCTGGATTTGCAAACTGGATGCTAGTACAGTTTAAAGAAGAGCAAGCACATGCGTTGAAACTCTTTAATTATATAAATGAACGTGGAGGAAAAGTTGAATTAGCTCCCATTTCTGAAAATGTACCTGTTGGCTTTAATGGTGTAATTGACGTATTTGAACAGACACTGGCACACGAGCAAATGATTACAGAGCGGATCAATAAAATGATGGATATCGCTATAAAAGAAAGAGACTATGCAACAAAAAGCTTCTTGCAATGGTTTGTAGACGAGCAAGTGGAGGAGGAATCAAGCGTAGAAGACATACTTAATAACCTGAAAATTATTAATGGAGAAGGACAGGGACTGCTTATGATGGATAGAGAAATGGGCACCCGCACCTTCAATGACCTGGAACAAAAATAGACCTATCTGTTTCTCATACGAAATGAAACTAGGATTATATTATCTTACTGTAATGCACAAATAAAACAATAAAAATTATGAAAATGGCTTTTATCTATTTAAGTATTGCGGTACTTTCATTGCTGCCTACCTCTCTGTGTAGTGCACAAAATACCACCTCAAACACTAAAATGTTGGATAAATGGTATATCATGGAAGATCGTATGTTAGGAACCAATTGCCTAATGCGTTTTGACACGCTGGATATCCCTTTACTGCCTAACCTGGGTATTGGTGCAAAAGATGGAATGCTATACCATGCTAGGGATTTCTCTGTGTCCGATCCCGGCAAAATCAGGCGGGACTATAGTGTTGAATTTGAAAACATGAAAAAAATGCGGAACAAAAGCTCAATACATGCCGGAGCGAAACTATATATAACAAACTTCTCAGACATAGAAAAAACAGGAGAGGTTAACATACAGGCTATCGACTCTCACTTTAGTTGGGATAATGACAGTACCGTTTACTATACCAAACTTCATCGCAGAAGATATGAAATATGTAGCGCTTCTAAGGGATCGGATGAGGAAAAGCTGATCTTTGAGGACTTCAAGAAAATAAACAAAAAAATGAAAATGCATCCGACTGTCTTTGATAACGGATCTAAAATGATCTTTGTAGTAGATGATAAAACAAAAGATAGGAGAAAACAGGCAAACTTGTATTTATCCCACAAAAGCAGAATAGGGAAAGGGAGATGGAGTGAGCCGAAAGTCTTGGATAACTATGTAAACTCAACTGGCAATGATATATTTCCTGAAGTCGTAAACGATTCATTACTGATATTCTCATCCGATAGGGAAAAAGGAGACATGCTATATCTCTACTGGAAAAACCTTAATGACCCTAGCCACAAAGCGGAAAAACTATCTTACCCTTTCAACCAGGGAGGATACAACTTCTCATTTCGACAAATGGATGACTCCAATATATTTGTTTATACACTGTTGAAACTTAATGGAGAAGAAGACCCCGGACTATTTGAAAACTCCCCAAAAAAAGAGACACACTCTGAAATATCAGGGAATACAGTGAAACTTACCGTGAAGGATATCGTAACAATAAACTGGGGAGAACTTGTTGAACCTGAGAAGAGCGAAAAATGGGAAGATCTGGTGCTTTACAAGGGGGAAGACAGTAAACTTCCCATTTACGGAGTCCCTGTATTTGATGATAATAGCTTTACCAGTATCAATAGCGTAAAATATGCAGGAGGGAATAAAGTTATTTTTACTGCCGGAGAAGATATGCAAAAAGGAGTACTACACCGTGCAGAAAAAAAAGATGGAACATGGTCTAATCCGGAAGCATTGCCGGTAGAATTTTTATCAAACTCCCCTATATATCCTCTTGCTGTAATAAATGACTCACTGCTGGTTATGTCGAGCCTCAATGAAGGAGGCTTTGAAAACACCTACCTTATGAACCTGAATGAGAAAGCGCAACTACTCTCGGAAGGTGCAGGCATAGCCAATCTCATATGTGACTGGAAGGCCGTAACACACTATGCAAGCAATGACCTCTCTCTGGTGAAACTCGAAACATTACTATTGACGCAAGTAACGCCGCCGCCTGCAGAAGAAAGACCATCAGAAAAAAAAGTACAGATTCAACTACCAACTGGGGGTGAAATTACTAGGCGTATATTCCCTCAGTACTTTGACCACAATGTCTATAAAAGAACATACTCCGATATTGACAAATTCTCTCTCTCTCTTATAGCTGAAGAAGTTATACGACACAATACACGTATTGTAATTACCGGACTGGCAGACAAAGTCGGTGATGCCCGTTACAACTTATGGCTATCTGAAAAGCGGGCGGGAAGAATTGCTGAAATATTGATAGAAAATAGTATTCCGCATGACAAAATATCAATAATAGCCCATGGAGAATACTCTCCCTTCTTTCATCAAAATAGTACAAAAAATAGGGTAGCACTGATATCACTGCACCGGCACATAGACCTGCCTTCAATGAATGAAGGGGAAATTGTTTTGACCAACAAAAACGAACAATTCCTGGAAATGGATGAAATTAAATTTGAATCAAGAGAAGAACTGACAGACCTCCTTAGAATGGAGTGTGACGTACTAGCCTCAAAAGGGTTTGGGTGGTTCCTGGTAAAAGGCGCTTACAAGCCGTCTCCGAGAAATGTTGATGATGCAACGGACAACTACAAAACATCCTTCTTTTTACACACAGTAGAAGCAGGCGAAACAGTATGGAAACTGGGAGATAAATATGGAGTACATCCACGTGAAATACTTTTAATAAATAATATTCAGGAGAAGTACACATTACAAATTGGAGACAAACTGCGTATCCCTGGAGATAAAGGAGTAAAAAAACCATAACTCGCAGGATCAAATAACATAAGGAGAAAAAGAAAACCTCTCACACGTGACTAAAAGAGGGTGACACCGTTGAAAAACTGAAACATAAACTTGGTGTCTTGTAAATACGTAAAATAAACAACACCCCTTCAGGCTGCGTAAATTGATAGCTGGTAAGTGGCTGCTGGCACTCTACCTTTCTGGCAAGGTGGAATAGTGAACTGAGACTTTTGCAAAGCAAATGCTTTGGTTTAGGCTGAGTAAAGACTCGATGAAAATCGTAGTTTACGGATGTAAATCAGGATATTGAAGAGGATTTGGCGAAAATATTAATAAAAAGATGAGCTTCGCAGAGAGCTCTAAACGTACCTTTCCAATATGCAGGAACGCTACAGTGCAAATGAGGAGAGATTAAAGCAGGCTCTTGATGTAGCGGGCATGGGGATGTTTGACTGGGATATTCATAGAGACACTGCAGTTTATAACGAGCGCTACTCTGAAATATTTGGAATAGACCTTCAAAAACGGACAAGCGCAGAAAAAAAATGGCTCGACATTGTTCACCCCGACGACCAGCAGATGGTTCAGCACAGGCTTAAAGAAGCACTGGAGGGAAAAATTACATACAGCGTAGAATACAGAATCATAAAACATGGTTTATCAGAGAGGTGGATAAGCAGTAACGCAAAAGTTTTTTTCAATAATGATGGGGAGCCATACCGTATGGTAGGCGTAGTAGCAGACATAACCGAACGAAAGCTGGCGGAACAGGAGCTTAAAAAACAACTTCAATTTGAAAAACTGCACTCCGAAACATCAAACACTTTTGTATCTGTCTCATACGATAAAATTGATAGCGAAATACAAAAATACCTGCCCCTCTTTGCCAAACTCCTGAACCTTCCACTGATAGGGGTAAAACTACACTTTGAAGGAACAGCGTCATCCGAAAATTCTCACTACTATGCAGCTCCGGGATATGAAAAACTGAAAAATACAATAACAAATGAGATACTCCCCGGAACCTTAACCACGCTAAATAAAGGGGAGGTCCTCATAAAAAACGACCTTCCTGACTCGCTACCGGAAGAAGTGAGCGAAGAACGTAACTACTACGAACGAGCTAAACTTAAATCGTTGCTCATAATCCCGTTTACTATCAGGGGAAAAATCTTTGGAACCATATCGGCAGGAGTATCCAGCGAACTTTTATGGACAGATGAGCAGGTAAAAAAAGTACGGCTGATAGGTGAAATACTTATCACCGCACTAAGCCGAAAACAGGCCGGTGAAGCTCTCCATGAAAGCGAAAAACAACTGAGGAGGGAGGCGAACATAACCAAATTTCTTTTAAAACTATATCACCAGGCACCAGACATGTCAGACAAAGAGCTATACATGTATATACTGGGGAAGGTTGTTGAGCTGACACGTAGTAAAATAGGGTTCTTTCACAGAGTAGGCAACGATCAAAAATCTGTAATTACTACCGGATGGATCTCAGCAACAAAAGAGAAAAATAAAACCAACAAAAAACATCAGGTAATAAATGAACAGCACCATAAAATTGCAGATACAGAAATACTAGAAGCTTGCGTTCAAAGAAAACAACCCGCTATATACAATACCATACCTAGCGATACAAGCAAAGGAGGCTTTCTCTCAGGAACCCCTAAACTTATGCGATTTATAAGCGTCCCTATAGTAGATGGAAGCAAAGTGAAATATATCTTTTGCATAGGGAATAAATTTAAAAAATATGAAAAACGCGATGTTATGCAAGTTCAGCTAATCGCAGGGGAGCTATTTAAAATATTCAAGCAACGTGAAGCTGAAAAATCATTAAAAGAGGGGGAAGAACGCCTCTCAATAGCGTGTCGTTCGGCAAAACTGGGAATATGGGACTGGGATATAAAAAACGATAAACTTAGATGGGATAACGGGATGTACGACTTATATAAACTGAAAAAAGAGGAATTCCATGAAACATACAGCAGTTGGACAAAACACCTGCATCCAGATGACTTAAAACATTTTCAAAGCACAATTAAAACCTGCCTCAAAGCCGAAAAAGAGCTCCACACCGAATTTCGAATCCGTATAAAAAGGGGAATAGTGCGTTACATTGACGCATATGCAAACATATCTCGAAACAGTAAGGGGGAGCCGGTACGCATGATTGGTGTAAATGGGGATATTACAGACAGAAAACTTACAGACAAAGAACTGCAGAAATACCGGGAACATCTCGAAGAAATCGTAAAAAAAAGAACGCACGCACTTAAAAAAGCCAAAGAAGCAGCGGAAGTAGCAAACACCGCAAAATCCAAATTCCTCGCAAACATGAGCCACGAAATACGAACCCCTATGAACTCAATAATAGGATTCTCGGAAATACTTTCAAAACACATAAAAGATGAATCCATATCTCCCTACGTAAGCTCTATAAAAACAAGCGGGAAAATACTGCTGGGATTGATAAATGACATACTTGACCTTTCCAGAATAGAATCGGGAAAACTACAGATAAGAACCATGCCCGTAAGCCTCAAAAACACAATAAATGACATAGAAAGCATATTTAAAATTAGGGTCAGGGAAAAAGGACTCACTTTCAATACAAACATCTCAGACAACACACCTCAATACCTTGAACTGGATGAGCTGAGAATACACCAGGTGATGATTAATCTTATTGAAAATGCCATAAAATTTACACACACAGGATTCGTAAAAATAAATATCCATACAGAAAAATACGAAAACAATACGGTAACCCTTTACATCACTGTAGAAGATAGCGGTATAGGAATAGCAAAAAACAATCAGAAAAAAATATTTAGCTCTTTCGACCAGGCTGACAACCTTGACATAAAAAAATATGGAGGCTCGGGACTGGGGCTCGCTATATCAAAAAAACTCATTGAAATGATGGGAGGAAAAATATCAGTATCAAGCATTGTTAATAAAGGAAGCAAATTCACCATAACTATAAAAAAAGTAAAACAGTCGGAACTGAAACACAATGAAAAAGAAGAGCGTAAAACACAAAAAAGAGCACCATTAGACAACCAGGACAAACACTCCTCCCCCAATGCCACAATCCTGAATAACACCTTACTAGGAGAACAAAAAATAGGCCTACCTCTAAAAACAAAAACACAACTCCCTCTCATAATCGAAAAAATAGAGCACATTCATAAAACAGCCTGGCGGGAAATACAGGATATACAACCACTCAATAAAGTGAAAAACTTTATGATACAAATAAAGGAAATAGCTCAAAAATACGACATTGACATCCTTAAAATATACGCAAATGAAATTGAAATTTCACTAAACACTTTTGGTGTAGGAAGGATGAAAAAACTTATCAATGACTTCCCTGCCATTATTGGGGTGCTTAAAAACATAAAAAAATAACAAACAAAAACCCTTTCCAAAACAAAATACTTGGCCCTCATTGAAAAAAGGGAGTGAGAACTTTCAGCCCAACCACAAACTAAAATTTTTTTAAAGGCCCTCCCAAAACACTAAGTCTTTGCCGATGAAAAACTGTAGTTTACTAGCGAAATCAGGACTTTGAAGAAAACTTACATAAAAATGCGAACAAAAAAATGAACGTTGTAAAAAAAATCAAAAAACAAGGAAATTGAAAAAACACTTGCCAACCTCCCTAAAAGAAGTGGAAAAGCGGGGATGGGATGAACTAGACATAATCATCTTCTCCGGCGATGCATATGTAGACCACCCCTCCTTTGGTACAGCAATCATAGGGAGACTACTTGAAAATCAGGGCTTGCGCATTGCTATTGTACCTCAGCCAAACTGGAAAGATGACCTGAGGGACTTTAAAAAACTGGGTATCCCGCGCCTTTTCTTTGCCGTTACAGCGGGATCTATGGACTCAATGGTAAATCACTACACTGCATTTAAAAGACGCCGGTCTGATGATGCATACACCCCGGGGGGAAAAGCAGGATACCGTCCTGACTACGCTACCGTGACATACTCAAATATTCTAAAAAAACTATACCCCGACACACCTCTGGTAATAGGGGGAATAGAGGCATCTCTGCGACGATTTACTCACTACGACTACTGCTCAGATACACTAAAACCGGGAATTTTGCACGATAGCAAAGCAGATCTCCTATTTTACGGGATGGCAGAAAAATCAATAACTCAGTTTGTGAAACTCCTAAAAAAAGGCATCCCCTTTGAATCACTTACAAACATACCACAAACTTCGTTCATTCGTAAGAAAACAGAGGGATTCCCTACAAATGCAGTCTGGAAAAATAAAAACCTCTACTCCCACGAAGAGTGCATGAAAAATAAAAAAAAATACGCCATTAACTTTAAACACATTGAAACTGAATCAAACCGCCTCGACTCAGCCAGACTTACACAAAAGCTATATGACAAACACATAATAACTAACCCCCCGTGGCAGACAATCTCTGAAAAAGAAGCTGACAGCTATTACGACCTGCCTTACACGCGCCTGCCTCACCCCAGATACGCAAACAAAGGGAAAATACCGGCGTATGAAATGATAAAACACTCTGTAAACATTCACAGAGGATGTTTTGGAGGATGCTCATTCTGCACAATATCTGCCCATCAAGGGAAACACATCATTTCACGAACCGAAAAATCAATACTAAAAGAGACTCAACTCATATCTGAGATGCCTGACTTTAAAGGCACGATAACTGACCTCGGAGGTCCCTCTGCAAACATGTATAAAATGCGAGGAATTAAAATGGAAAAATGTAAAAAATGCTCCCGCCCATCATGCATAAACCCATACATATGTGAAAACCTTGACACCGAACACAAACACATTACCATGCTATATGAAAAAACTAACAACATCCCCGGAATAAAAAAAATAGCCATTAGCAGTGGTATACGATACGACCTTATACTTAATAAAACCGGAAACAGAAAAAAAGATCAAAACAACATTGAGTACCTTAAAAATACCATCAAAAGGCATATCTCGGGAAGGCTAAAAGTAGCACCTGAACACATATCAGACAAAATATTGAACATTATGCGAAAACCATCGTTCTCCATATTTAAAAAACTTAACAACCTATACTACAAAATCAACAAAGAAGAAAAGATAAACCAGCAACTAATACCATACTTTATATCGGGGCATCCTGGAAGCACCTTGGAAGACATGGCAGAACTCGCTGCCGAAACAAAAAAAATGGGATTTAAACTTGAACAAGTACAGGGATTTACACCCACTCCAATGACACTCGCTACAGCAATATACTACTCCGGATATCACCCTTACACACTTGAAAAAATATATACCGCAAAATCGAAAATAGAAAAACGCACACAACACTCCCTGCTCTTCTGGTATAAAAAACAGAACATAGCCAACATTAAAAAAGAACTTAAAAAAATAGGGCGTCACGACTTAATAAAAAAACTTTTCCCTAGCCTAAGACAAAGCAACCTCGGGGCACGATGAAAAGATCAACCAAATATAGGGTAACGTTGAATAAAATAGACCGGTAGGAACAAAGAAAACTAACAAAAAATCTTACCTTTGAATATCTATTGCTACACTTATCCTCGTGAAAAAACAGACCCCTTGCATCTAAGGAAGTAAAAAGCAAGGCCTTTGCAATCCGAATTTGAATTGAGGAAAAACGATATGAAATCCCAAGCTTACCTAAACCCAAATGAAAACCTTTCACGAAAACATTAAAAAATATGAACTTTGCAAAAACATCACTCGACAAAACTGCTGCTATGAAAATGACAACCAAAAACTATATCGATAGAGAAAATGAATATGGAGCCCACAACTACCATCCTCTACCGGTTGTACTAGACCGTGGAGAAGGAATATACCTGTGGGATGTGGAGGGAAAAAAATACTATGACTTCCTGTCGGCTTACTCAGCAGTAAACCAGGGACACTGTCATCCCAGGCTCGTAGCCGCCCTTACTGAACAGGCCTCAAAACTGGCACTTACTTCACGTGCATTTTACAATGATGTCCTGGGGGAGTGGGAGGAGTACATGTCTAAACTATTTGGCTATGACAAAATGCTGCCTATGAACTCTGGCGCAGAGGCAGACGAAACAGCCATAAAACTTATACGAAAATGGGCGTATAAAACTAAGGGAGTACCCAAAGACAAAGCAAAAATAATTGTGTGCGATGGCAACTTCCATGGGCGAACAATCACAATTATCTCAATGTCGTCAGACCCAGATGCATATAATGATTATGGACCATACACTCCGGGATTTATTAACATCCCGTATAACAACATTGACGCACTTGAAAAAGAACTAAAAAACCCTCACGTAGCAGGATTCCTCGTTGAACCTATACAGGCAGAAGCGGGGGTTTATGTCCCAGACTCCGGTTACCTGAGTAGGGCATACGAACTATGTAAAAAACACAACGTCCTATTTGTAGCTGACGAAATACAAACAGGGCTCTGCAGAACAGGGAAAATGCTTGCGTGTCAACATGAAAACGTAAAACCCGACATACTGGTATTGGGGAAAGCTCTCTCAGGAGGAATGTTCCCTGTCTCATGCGTACTTGCCAACAATGAAATTATGCTGAATATAAAACCCGGTGAGCACGGATCTACGTATGGAGGGAACCCTATAGCTGGAAAAATATCAATGGCTGCCATAAGTACCCTTATAGATGAAAACCTTGCTGAAAATGCAGCAAAAATGGGAGAAATATTTCGGGGGGAAATGAGAAAAATAAAATCAGATATAATACAGGATGTACGAGGCAAAGGAATGCTCAATGCCGTCCAGATTCAACCTGCCAATGGCAAAACTGCATGGGAGCTGTGCCTGGCTCTTAAAGAAAATGGAATAATTGCAAAACCAACTCACAAACACACTATCAGATTCACCCCTCCTCTCATAATTACAGAACAGGAGATGATCAATGCAACAAAACTGATAAAAAAAACAATTGAACAATTTTAAGCAAAAAATAGCTTGCATCGCACACGCGCAAAAAGTAACATTTGCGAAAAGTACAAAATCCCTCTTTGCTTCTATACAAAGCTGAATATACAACTGCCTTGATGACAGTCTTTATGAACAGCAGCCTGTCTATTGGCAGGGGTAGGGCAAATAAAAGCAGTATTAAGCAGTATTGAAAGGGGGGGACAGGAGTTCTACTGCTAATGATATCTAAACTCGTGCTGTAGTACAATAGCACGGGGTTTTTTATGCTTTCTTATATATAAACAACTGCTGTTCAGTTGCTTTTCTCTTAAAACTTATACTGGAAAATACAGATATAGAAAACTTAAGCTCATCGATAGTGCAGTAATTTACGTATACTAATTTTCTTTTATTTTAGGACAGTTAGAAAAACTTGAGCGCGTCTATATCAACTATATGTAAAAATAGATGTAGGCGAATTTTATGAAATGGCTCCTTACAATTGACTTGTAGAACTTCAAAAGAGAATCTTTTTTCCCCTGGACAAAAAGCGGCCGGGGTTGTATTTTGGAAGAGAGATCCCCCTCTCTTTAGCTTTTAAAAAAACCATAATCTGGCAGCAATAAGCACAATGGCTACAAACATTATTCGCCTGATCCACACATCCCCATGCTTAACCGAAAAGGTACTGCCTAACCAGCCTCCGGTAGCATTCCCGATTGCAAGTATAAAGCCCGCTTTCCAGTCAATAGCACCCTCCCAAATAAAAATGCTGAGTGCGGCAATAGTATAAATAAGTGCAACCATCACCTTTATACTATTAACTTTAGCGAGAGAGAATCCGTTTATCTTAACCAGGGCCAACATTATAACAAATCCAATACCGGCGTGTATAAAGCCTCCGTATATGCCGATAAAAAAGAAGGATATAAGCCCCAGAACCTTCCTTTTTCTACCCATGTGCTCTACAGCGCTGTTGGGAAATGGAGGCTTAAATACAAGTATTGCTCCCACAATAACTATAATAATGGAAAGAATGCCATTAAATAGCTTTTCTGAAACATCTATCGCAAGAGAAGCACCTATAACAGCACCGGCCAGGGCAGTTATACCAAGATGCACTCCATACGCTCCAGGGAAGACCCTCTTTGCTCTGAAATTTGAAACAGCTACTATATTCTGAACAAGCAAAGCAAGCCTGTTAGTTCCATTTGCAACAACAGGTGGAAGACCTAAAAAAATCATTAACGGAAGCGTAATTAAAGACCCCCCTCCGGCAACCACATTTATAAACCCTGCTCCTGTACCGGCAAGAATAAGAAAAAGATAATCAAGTAAGCCCAAGCTTTTAAAAAAAGATGGAAGCTGCTCACAAAACTTTTAACTCTGCTATACGAACCAGTGGAATTACCCAGTTGATTTATGCCTTATGAATAGCCTCAGATTTAAATATACCTATAAGCAGGGAAACGCTCTTTTAACATCAGTGCCAGCGCTTATTGCCAAATAACCCTATATCCCTGCTTTCTCCTGTAATTATAACAAATTTTCCCTTTAAATCCATACCGAGGCTCTTACAAAGCGAAACATTTTGGATCAAACTGAAAAACTTCGCTGAAAAATTGCAGATTACTGACGTAAATGAGGGGGCTTCATGAAAATATTGATAAAGAGATTAGCCCCATAAAGGCTTAATAAAAATACTCTCAAACTTTTGAATCAAACACTAGCTTATTCCTCTATAGCTTCTCCCTTTTTTAGGAGCAGAATGGACCCAAATTTAGCCTGCTACTCATTAGCGTGAGAGCAAGGACTTTCCGTTGGAATATAAAAAACTGCATGCGGTATAAAAGTGGGGATTTTTACCTATATTGCCACCCTAATATTTTGTACAAAAGGTAAATAATTATGCTAAAAGGTATTTTGACAATACCCGGTCAACCCGGGCTTTTCAAGTCGATATCCGAAGGGAAAAACAGTATAATAGTAGAATCTCTTCTGACAGGGAAGCGGTCTCCCGCCTTTCCCAGCTCAAAAATGACTGCCCTCGAAGATATCGCCATTTTTACAACTCAGGAAGATGTGCCTCTAAATGATGTGTTCAAAAACATTTTTGAAAAAGAGAGCGGAGGTAAAGCCATAAACCATAAATCGGAGATAGAGGAGCTGCGGGAGTACTTTGAAAAGGCATTGCCGGGTTATGATAAAGACAGGGTTTATATCTCCGATATCAAAAAAGTGATAGCATGGTATAACATACTTCAGGAAAAGGGGCTTTTAAACTTTGAGGAAGAGGATAAAAAGCAGGAAGGCAATAATAAGGAAGAAAAATAAACATGGTGCCATAATGTACCTGGGCTTTTTTCAGCTCAGAGAAAAAGTCTTCCTTGAATTGATACCGCCACGCAGGTGAAAAGAGTAAGACCTTTGCAAAGTGAAAGTATTTTACTCCAGATTGAGGGAAGCTCAGTGAAAACCTAGGATATACAGGAGGCTTTAAAAGGAACTTTGACGAAAACATTAATATAAACATAGGCTTTGCATAGGCCTCAGTATGGACTTAAATTACTTATCACCGATTATATGAATAAGATAGTCAAAAAAGAGTTTTTTTCAGACAAAGTTGTCAGCCTGGTTGTTGAAAACCCGAAAATTGCAAGGGCCAGAAAAGCAGGGAACTTTGTAATACTCAGGGTGGGTAAAACGGGAGAAAGAATTCCATTAACAATAGCGGAAGCGGACAAAGAGAGGGGAACAATCACACTGGTAGCACAGGTGGTTGGTGTGAGCTCATCGAAACTGGCAAACCTTGAACCTGGGGACCATATAACCGACTTGGTAGGACCGCTTGGGAAGCCAACTAAAATAGAGAACACCGGAACTATCCTTGCCGCCGGAGGAGGAGTGGGTATAGCTCCACTTCTCCCTATTGTTGAAGCATTTAAAAAAGCGGGGAACAGAGTTATATCTGTTATTGCAGCGAGAAATAAAGAGTTGATTATTCTTGAAGAGAAGATGCGTAAATGGTCGGACAAACTTGTTATTATGACAGACGATGGCTCATACGGAGAAAAGGGGTTGATTACAGATGGGATGAAGAATATAATAGAAAGAGAGAAAGTAGACGAATGTATTGTCATAGGCCCCGCAATTATGATGAAATTTGCTTCCTTACTGACAAAAAAATATAAAATACCCACCCAGGCAAGCCTCAATACCATAATGGTAGATGGCACAGGAATGTGCGGGGCATGTAGGGTTACAGTTGGAGGAGAAACAAAATTTACTTGCGTGGACGGGCCGGAATTTGATGCACACATAGTTGACTTTGATGAAATGCTAATGCGTCTGGAGGGCTACGTAAAAGAAGAGGAAAAAGCAAATAGAAGGCACTTTAAAAAACTTAATATATAGCTTGGCTAAACAGTATGATA
This sequence comes from Tubiluchus corallicola, assembly GCA_030141605.1. NCBI lineage: Eukaryota > Metazoa > Priapulida > Priapulimorpha > Priapulimorphida > Tubiluchidae > Tubiluchus > Tubiluchus corallicola. Next base: position 63,241 of record JAQGDQ010002407.1, read on the forward strand.
TATCACATACAAAAAGCGAAATTTCCTTTTTAATTTTCAGGCATTACCTGTTTTTCGTACTTTGGCTTTCTGATAAAAAGGTTAACTAACCCATAAATAATTGCTCCTTTATAATAAAATGAACTCTTTGCAAAGGGCTAAAATAAAATATTAATAGATGCTAGTAACCCCTGAATATCTGAAAAAAGAGAGAGATGCAGAATGGCGCGCTGAATTGCGGAAAAGCATCAAAAATAAAGAACGCACACTCATCGACAGAGTGCTAATGCCCGAGCTTGAGCCTATGACAAGGGCTAAGTCACAAAATAAAGAGGTGAATACAGGGCTGTCTGTAGAACAAGCGGTAAAAGAAGCTGTCAGGTGCTTGGATTGTGCAAATCCCACATGCATCGGGGGATGCCCTGTGGGCATAAATATTCCAAAATTTATTAAGAACATTGAAAGGCAAGAATTTGGGGAAGCAATTGCCACACTGAAAGAGACCAATGCCTTACCCGCTGTCTGTGGGAGGGTGTGTCCCCAAGAGAAACAATGTGAAGCTGAATGCTTTTATTTTACAAAACTAGACAAAGAGCCGGTTGCAATTGGATACCTGGAGAGATTTGCAGCTGACTATGAGCGCGAATCCGGGAAGATGGCTGTCCCTGAAGCGGTTCCAAGAAACGGTGTAAAAGTGGCAGCAGTGGGTTCGGGCCCGGCATCCCTCTCATTTGCAGGCGAAATGATAAAACGGGGCTTTGACGTAACAGTATTTGAGGCGCTTCACGAAATAGGAGGGGTCTTAAAATACGGGATCCCCGAATTCAGGCTGCCCAACACAATTGTGGATACTGAGCTGGACATTCTGAAAAAAATGGGCGTTAAATTTGAAACAAACTTTATTGTTGGGAGGACAGCGTCATTTGACAAACTCCGGGAGGAAGGATTTAAAGCTTTTTTTATAGGCAGTGGGGCAGGGCTCCCACGCTTTATGAACATCCCAGGCGAAAATAGCAATGGCGTACTATCTGCCAACGAATACCTTACGCGCGTAAACCTTATGGGAGCTGATGATGACACAAACGATACTCCTGTATTGTATGGGAAAAATGTAGCTATAATAGGAGGCGGAAATACCGCAATTGACTCAGTGCGTACTGCAAAAAGGCTTGGAGCCAAAAGAGCTGCAATAATATACAGGCGCTCAGAGCGGGAGATGCCTGCCCGTATAGAAGAAATAAAACATGCTAAAGAGGAGGGGATAGAATTTTATACACTATGTAATCCCGTTAAATATAAAGCTGATGAAAACGGAAGGGTAAAAGGGATAGAGCTTATACGTATGGAGCTTGGCAAACCGGATGACTCTGGCAGAAGACGCCCTATTGCGGTAGAGGGGTCTGAATTTGAATTTGAAGCAGACATTGTTATTATCGCTGTCGGCGTATCTCCAAATCCGTTAGTGCCAGAATGCCTTCCATCTTTAAAAACATCCAGCTGGGGAACAATAGTCGTTGATGAAAATAAAATGCAATCATCCGAAAAAGATATGTTTGCAGGAGGCGATATTGTAAGAGGCGGAGCAACTGTAATACTTGCTATGGGAGATGGAAGAAAAGCAGCTGAAAACATGCATAATTATCTGAAAGAAAAAAAATAGTTTGAACAAAACATACTTGAATATGTCAAACCTGTCAGTATCATATCTTGGAATTGAGATGCGTAATCCACTTATTGCGGGAAGCTGTGGCCTTACAAACTCAATAGATAATCTCAGGAAAATTGAAAAGGCAGGAGCAGGAGCTATTGTCTTAAAATCGATATTTGAAGAGGAGATATATGCCGAATATGCTGAAGAGTTCAGTAAACTCGGCCCTATGAGTAATAATCTTGAATTTCTCGATTACTACGACTACAAAATACGTGAAAACAATCTCGCCAGATACCTTACCCTTATTAAAAATGCCAAAAAAGAGATCAATATTCCAATAATTGCAAGCATTAACTGCCTCAGTTCCCAGGAGTGGCCATTTTTTGCACAAAAAATAGAGGAGGCGGGAGCCGATGCCATTGAACTAAATATATTCATTCTTCCCTCTAACATATCACAATCTGGAGAAGAAAATGAAAAAACCTATTTCGATATAATATCGGGAGTTGCATTGAATGCTAAAATACCCGTCTCTGTAAAAATAAGCCCACACTTATCAAGCCTGGGAAAAATGATTAAAGAAATATCTTTTACTGAGGCAAAAGGATTGGTGCTGTTTAACAGGTTTTACTCTCCGGACATAGACATCAAAAAGGAGTCGCTAATAACTTCAAACCCTTTTAGCCACCCTGATGAGTACATACTCCCTCTAAGGTGGGTTGGTATGATGTCTAACCGAATCAATTGCGACCTTATCAGCTCGACAGGTATACACAATTGGGAGACAGTAGTAAAAATGCTGCTGGCGGGAGCAACTGCTGTCCAGGTAGTCTCAGCAATGTACATTCACGGGATTCCTGTAATCTCAAAAATGATTCAACAGCTTGCTTTATGGATGAAAAATCATCACTACTCAGATATTAAAAGCTTCAGGGGAAAACTTAGCCTTGAAAATAGCGCGAACCCATCTGACTATGAGCGCGTACAGTATATGCGCCATTTTGGCAGTGATAAATTTCCGGGTAGTAGCCAGGAATGAAATGTTAGAAAACCGGATACACACTATATGATCTCAGGCATTAAAATAAACAGAAGCCTTTTCTTATCTACTTTCCTGCTTTGCATGCTCCTGCCTGTAATAGCTTTAGCACAGGTGAAAGTATCATCTGAAATTGTTGTTATTCGGGGGAAGGACTACCTGCTTCATACAGTCAAAAAAGGGGAGACACTCTACTCAATATCAAAAGCGTATAAAGTAGATATAAATAGTGTAAAAGAGGCAAATCACCTTAAGCAAAACAGCCTGAACACGGAGCAAATATTAAAAATCCCGGTAGCAGAACAGCAGCAGGAGCCCTCAGTCCATGATCAGCAGCAAGAGCCCCCTGTCCATGAGCAGCAAGAGCCCCCCCTGAGAACCCACAAGGTAAAAAGGAGAGAGACGGTATATTCCATTTCCAAAATATACGATGTTGACACAGAAGATATTTACAGGCTTAACCCGAGCTCCAGAAAAAAAATTAAACAGGGTGTTGTTCTGAAAATTCCACCTGCCCGACAGGCAGGCAAAGACAACTTTACTCTCCACACTGTGGCTAAAGGAGAAACACTGTACTCAATATCGAAAAAATATAACTGCAGCATAAGCCTACTATCTCAGGCCAACCCGGGAATTGAAATGGTGCTATCTACCGGGACAGTGATAAAAATACCCAAAGAGACAACAGAAAAGGAGAGTGTAAAAGAGGCTCTCGAAGAAAAATCCCCAGGAGTAGACATGCAGGAGTTGCCGAATAGTGCAAAATACTTTTCATATCGTGTCGTTTCAGGAGACACCTATTTTGGACTAAAAAGAAGATATGGGGTGGAGCAAAAGGAGTTAACAGAACTAAACCCTCAGTTGAATGACGGGTTGAAAGCAGGACTAATTATAAACATTCCCAAAAAGCAGATAGCTGTTAATCACATTATCCCGATAGATAAAAACAGGTTTTCATACCATGTAGTTACAAAAGGAGAAACACTATATAGCCTTTCTCTGCTGTATGGTCTAAAAATAAGCCAGATCAAAGAGCTAAACCCTGGGTTAAAGGGCAGAGGGCTTATTGCAGGAGAAAAACTATTGCTCCCAAGAAATGGATACTTCTCATCCAGGTCAGAGTATATTGAAAAAGTGGAGAGCAGCACAGGAGAAAAACTGAAGAGTGTTCCCCCCCAATGTCTCAGCTCTCGGCAGTTTATGGGCAACCTGGTGAAAGTGGGACTGTTCCTGCCTTTATGCCTGAACAATAATGACTCAATAAGTGGAAATACGAGCGAAGAGACAGCTGTCCGGGAAAATATAAAAGCTTACAAAACCATACACCCACGGACAGTAAACTTCCTTCACTTTTATGAAGGGGCACTTTTGGCAATCTATGACTTGCAAAATAGGGGTATGAGTGTTGAACTATTTGTATATGATACAGAGAGTGATCCCAAAGTCGTTGAACAGTTGGTGAAAAAACCTGAAGTTCTTGAACTTGACCTTATCATAGGTCCGGTATATATTAAATGCCAGAAACCGGTATCTGAGATTGCTGCCAAAAAGCATATACCTATGGTATCCCCGTTGTCGGAAAATAGTTCTTTAGCAAAAAAGAACCCCTACTACTTTCAAGTTAATCCGTGGAAGGAGTACAAGCTGAAGGCGACAAGTGATTACATAGTAGAAGATTTTTTCAACCAAAACATTATTGTAATGGGGTTTGACAACACCCAGCACCTTGATGAGAAAATGGTTGTTGATAGGATACGTGAGAAGCTATTTACAACGGGGTACTACAACAATACAAACGAAATACTTTTTCATGAGTTCAACTTTGATGAAGAAGGGTATTACGCACTGGAGCGACTGATGAGTCCGCGCAAAGAAAATATAGTTATACTTCCTATAAGCAATGAAGCCGAAGTGAGTAAAGCTATAAATAATATAAATACTGCCTCTAAGAAATTTAGTATAACCCTGATAGGATTTTTGGAATTTAGCAGGTTTGAAAGTATCGATACAGAACATCTCCATAACCTTAAAATGAACTACCTCACACCATACCGGATTGACTACACTAAAAGAAATGTAAACAGGTTTATCAGAGACTACAGAAGGGAGTTTTATACGGAGCCAACCCCATTCAGCTTTCAGGGCTACGATGTTGTATGGTATTTCCTTAATGCTATAGGCAGGTCGGGGAAGGATTTTATCGACTGCTTACCATTTTACAGCTTCGATATGCTTCAGGCGGACTATAACTTCCAGAAGATGTCCGAATACGGAGGATATATGAACTACTCGCTCTTAATAATGGAGTACTCAAAAGACTTTGAAGTAGAGCTGAAGGGAGAAATGGGGAATCAGCCTTTTATTAAGCATCAGGCACCGTACAAAGAAAGGGGGAAAGCTTTTTTTTGAGAAAGGGGAAAGCTTTTTTTGGTAGACATTGTAAAAAAACCATTTGTAACAAAACGAGCTCCTTACTACCTTGCTCTCCTGTTTCTGCCACCTTTTCTTTGCTGCCCCGGCTTCCTTTTAAACTTATTTGCCTTAGTGATTATATCTGCGGCGATAGGGATGCCGTTAAATGTAAAATTCTTACAGTTCTTCCGGAACGCATCTGCCTGTCCGGATTCAATACTTACGATAGAGTGCCTCCCCCTAAGCTCAATGCGCCCTACATCAACGCTCTTGTTACCTGTAGCCTGCACTACAAGTGATATTATATCTTTGGGCTTAATCCCCTTTGCCATTCCAATGTTTAGCCTTAAAGATGTCATATTTGCATCACTGCCTTTTGCCCTGTCGCTGCCCCTTGCTTTCCGGCCACTAGTATCAACAGCATTCAGGTCAGGTGCATCCTGATAGTAATGCAGAAAGCGGTTAAACTCCAATGAGACAAAATGTGTTATCAACTCCTCTCGGGACAACTTTTCCAGCTTGTCAAACACCACCTGCATAAATGGAGCTATCTGCTCCCTATTTACTTCAACTTTTTGTAGTCTGTCGATAAGGTGTAGGAGCTGCTTCTTACATATCTCTTTCCCCCCTGGAACGGGTAGCCTCTCAATCTTTTTGCCCAGTGCCCTTTCAATCTGGCTGATTTTTCCCTTCTCCCTCATGTGAATAATAGATATCGACACTCCTGACTTTCCAGCCCTTCCGGTACGACCGGTACGATGGGTATAATTCTCATTATCCTCCGGCAAGTTATAATTGATAACGTGAGTAAGGTCGTTTACATCAATCCCCCTTGCCGCAACATCAGTAGCAACAAGTATTTTAACTCCCCTGGCTCGGAACTTCCCCATCACATAATCGCGCTGCTGCTGCATAAGGTCTCCATGCAACGCTTCCGCACTGTAGCCATCTTTTATAAGCTGGGCAGCAATACTCTTTGTATCCATCCTGGTACGGCAAAACACTATACCATAAATATCGGGAGTAAAGTCCATCACACGTTTTAATGCAGCATATCTGTCTTTTGCCTGCACCATATGGTAGTAGTGGTTAACATTTTCTGCTCCGTGGTTCTTTTTCCCAACTGTGATCTCAATGGGATTGCTCATGTAGCTCTTTGCTATCTCTGACACCCCTTTGGGCATTGTTGCCGAAAAGAGGAGTGTATTTTTGCTTTCAGGAGTGGTAGCAAGTATAGCATCAACATCCTCCTTAAACCCCATGTTCAGCATTTCATCGGCTTCATCAAGAACCAGTGTTGAGATCCCGGAGAGATCAATCTTTTTTCTTCTCAAAATGTCGTGCATGCGTCCGGGAGTAGCCGTAATTATATGGGTACCTTTCTCCAGCGCTTTGAGCTGCTTCCCAATATCGGCACCCCCGTAGACAGGTGTAATGACTATTTTTGGAAGATGCTTTGAAAAGTTTTTTATCTCTTTTGCAATCTGGACACACAGCTCGCGTGTCGGGCTGAGGATAAGTGCTTGCACCTCCTTCTTATGGGGGTCAATAGATTGCAGTACAGGCAGTCCAAATGCTGCCGTTTTTCCTGTCCCTGTTTGTGCTAGCCCCACCAAGTCGGCAGGCTCTTCCAAAAGTCGGGGAATCACTTTTTCTTGAATAGCCGACGGCTGTTCAAATCCCATCTCCTGGATGGCTTTTAATATATCGGGATAAAGCCCCATATCATCAAATCTCATCATATCATTGTTTTTACACAGCTTTCCCCTTCTGTATTGTAGTGAGCAGGCGTATTGCTGTAGTGGGTTGTGTTTTGGAGCCTTTGCAAAAACTCATCTTTTACTAATACTTCCCAAAACTCTCTTCAAAAGTCTTTACTTAACATTAGTAAACTGCGATTCTCACCGAATTGCTTCTCAGCCAGAACCAAAATCTTTCACCTTGCAAAGGCTTCAATCTATTAGTTTAAGGCAGCTTTGCTACCGTTAACTTTTTCAAAATGTGGCGCAAGGTACAAAATTTGAGCAATGAAATACGAATTTTGGGCAGTTTTATTTTTGAAGTGGATGTTGTCAGGTGTTTCAAACAGGTGATAAGCTTTATACAGAACCGGTAGTACAAATGCTTTACTTGGGGCTACACTGTCTCCACCTGCTCATCAAGTGCCTGCTCAATCAGCTCCATTATATAGTCCAGCCCGGCAGGCTCTTCTAGTTCCACCTCAACACTGCCGTTGCCCCAATTGCCTGCTTCCGATATATCCCTGCAGATGCCCTTAGGATCCTTTACCTTATCAAAATCTATATGCAAAGCAAGACTTAGCCGCTCTCTTTTGGGGATCACATCTACAAAGCTGGTTTGGATCTTAAATGTGATATATAGTTTTTTAAGCTCCATCTTGACTGCTGCATCGAGGTTCAAAACCCTTTTTGAAAGGCTTTTATAAAGGTCAAGCATCTCCCCCCGCAGATGTTCATAATGGCCGGGACTATAAACTACTGCTTTTTTTGCCTTTCCCCGCTTCTTATAGAGATTAAATCTGTCATGTGGAAGGTATGGCCTTTTCCATATGCTGCAAGCCGATTTGCTCAGTTTGGCGGCTCTCAACAGGATTGCTTTCTCATTCCACACCTGAACATCTTTTACTGTTTGATTAAGATATAGCGGGCTGGCATTGAATCCTCCCTCTACTGTTTTTTTCTCTTCGAACGAGCTAACTGAGAACTCGGAACTGTAGTTTGTAAGCGAAAGGTTCCCCAGAGTATGAAGATATCTCTCCTTTACTATTTCCAGGCTTTCTCCAAGCTCTTGTTGCCATCGGGGAGAGATATTCGGATTTTGTGGCAGGATATGCTCTATAGTGTAGTTCTCTACGCTTATTGACTCTTTACTATTTTGATTTTCAAGCGATTCTAACAGATAATTCCTCAACCTGAAATTGTAAACATCTTTTATTTGCAGTTCCCTGATAAACTCCGCATCAGAAGGGAACCTTTCGTAGCCCTCCATTATCAGAAACAGCGCTTTGAGAGATTCCGGGAGTACCCCTCCCCCGGATCGTTTATAAAGCGTGGTGAAAGTTTTTCCCAGGCTGTTGGAGGAAATGCCGCATATGACCCTTCTAAACAGGTAGCTGGAGAGCATATCAATAATTTCGATAAACTCATTTTTTGTAATTTTCCCTTCCTCATAGTCATTGTAGACAGCAAGGAGGAATGGGTATGAGGAGTATATTCTCAGCTTGGCAATCTCTTTTAGTTTTTTCAATATATCTAAATTCTTTTCCTTTAACAGTGCGATCCGGGTATAATACTTAGAGTACTTGTAAAGATCCCTGAGCGCTTCCCCTATTGTACTAAAACTACTCCAAATGCTGAAAAATCGTTTATAGGTTTCATAAACAAGGCCCTCCTTGGGGACTGAGGAGTGTTTCATTGTCAGGTAGTCTCTGATAAATCGGGTAAGCAGCTCTGCTCTTCCCTCAAAGCTATGCTCCATCGGCTGCCAGTACTTTTCGTATAAATCCTGCTGAGCATTTAGTGGATGCTTCATGAATATGTAGTTTCGAACCAAGTCAGACTGGGAGAAGGGAGGATTGAGGCCCTCAAAGATAGGACGGAGATTGTCTTTCTCCATGTCAAGGGTTATATTAATTATAGTTAGCCTTTTTATGCCCAGATATAGTTTGGAAACATTTTTTTTATGGATATTATCCATAAAAAATCTATAGTTTTTGAATATCCGCTTAGAGTGTTGGGTGTTAGTTTTCGCACTTTCAATCAATTTTATATATGACTCCCTGTCTTTTTCAGTTGGAAGGAGCTTATATCTGTAGCTGTCGTTCCTGTGTCTGTTAATAAGGTATGCTTGTATATCCTTCCAGCTCTCACAGGACGGAGAAGTATCTTTACTCTGTTTTATATAGCGTATTAGCGCCAAAAGAAGTAGAGAGACAGTGAGGAGGCGCTGTTGCCCGTCTATTACCAATAGCTCAGGGATAGAAGTTGCAGATGTAGAGAGACTGTCCGGGCTAAAGCAGGTTATGGTTCCGATGAAATGTGAAGCTTCTGAGTTGCTGCTGCCAATATGTATAATATCATCAAATAGTTGCTGAAGCTGCTCTGTTCGCCAGAAGTACCTCCTCTGGTATACCGGTATGGTAAACTGTTTCTCCCCACTCATAAGACTCAGTAGCTGTGCATGTGTTGCTCTCATCTTTGTTGTATATGGTGTTGGCTAAAAATAGTTTTTTTTGAGGTATTACAGGTAAAGTATTTCTACACTTTGCTACGCAGGCCCTTATGTTGAAGTTTTCGTTGACTGGAAATTTGGTGACAATGATGATAACCCCTGGGAGTGGCAGGGTGATGGACAGTGGCCTACTCTCCACTGGCAGAACAATAACTAAAAACAGGATTAAAAAGGGGCAAGATTGGATGGAAACCTATTAATAATGATCAGAATACGCCATAATGTAATTACACTATGACACAAATAGGCCACTCATTTTGCATGCTCTTTTTTTATAGTACACCATTTAAGCCGGCAAGGGAGAGGCTTCTAATTTCCGACAATATTTGACTGTTTCACAGTTAAATGCCAGAACAAGCCAGCTTTCCAAACCCCACTGGATTTTGGTGCGGTGGTTAACATAATTTAACAGACAAAACAACAATAAGTGCAGAATATTTACTACCTTTGTGTGTGTTTAATTCCCTATTTAATGTCGGGATTTAATTGTAAGTCTTCAGCTTAATTCGGACAAATTGGTTTAAAAATTAAAAATTAAAAATTAAAAGTAAAATGTTTGCAAAAATATTTTGCTTATCATAAATTTGTTCTGATAGGATTTGAGTTAAGTGTTCATTTATTATTGTTTTAAAGGCATACACGATTATTGAAATTCATTAATATTTAACCTCTTATGGAAGGGGTTATTATGAGAACGAAAAGGACTATTATGAGAAATTCGGTGATTTCATTTTTGTTGCTTACATCTTTTTTATTTGTAGTAACATGCAAAAAACAGGAAGTAGGACTTCTCTCTGATAAAAAAGAGATTCTTGAGTTTGAAGTAGAGGGTAGCATTGATAAAGCGGAGATTGATAATGAGAATCACACTGTACTTGTTGCTTTACCTCAATATGGGACTGACATAACCTACATAGCTCCTGATAAGATTGTTGTTTCCGATAAGGCTAGAGTAACACCTGAGAGCGATGTTAAGAAGGAGAAGGATTTTACCGACCCTGTAGAGTATATTGTAGAGGCAGAGGATGGGAGCACTCAGCCCTATATTGTAACTATAGATTTAATACCCAGCGATGCGAAAGTCATCACCAGCTTTACATTTAGAGCTGATGATAATAAAAGTCTGGCAGAAGATATAGCTGTGGATGAGATAATTGAGTCATCCGGGGTTATGAAAATCATAGTGCCATATCTGGCAGATAGGGAGCATCTGGCACCTTTTATCAGATATCAGGGTGCCTCTATATCTCCCGGTAAAAAAGAGGCGCAGGACTTCACCGAAGATGTATCATATATTGTAACTGCAATTGATGGTAGCACAAAAGAGTATACTGCTGTTGTTGAGGTTGATTCTGAGGATAGTAAAGGGATTGTCAGCTTTATCTTTGAGGCGGCAAATAACTCTATATTGGAAGGTAAGGATGTAAAAGTGGACATAGATGGTACAATAATATCAGCCACTGTATCTTACAAGGCTATTGGCGAGCTTACCCCCACTATTTCCTACACAGGAGTAGGTATTGATCCTGTCAGTGGTGCCCCGCAGGACTTTTCCAGTAATGTACACTACATAGTAACGGCTGAAAATGAAACTACACATAAGTACACTGTTGTACTCGAAGTGGATAAAGTTACAGATGCAAGGATCAAGGAGTTTAAGCTTGGTGGAGTTGTGGAAGAAGATGAGCTGGTGATTGATCATGTTAACGGCACAATTACAGGTACTGCTTTATCTGGAGCAGATTTAAACATAATAGTTCCGGATATTAAGATATCTGACGGAGCGAGTATTTTTCCTTCTGTGGGTGATGCGCAAAACTTTACACGTCCTGTCGAATACGTAGTAGCAGCTCAGGATGGGAAAACTCAGCAGGAGTATTGGGTGGCAATTGCTTCAAGCACAAGTAAAGATATAATAGAGTTCAACTTTCTTGCTGCGAACAATCCGTTTTCGGATCCGGATGTAGTGGAAGGTGATATAGATCAGGAAGAGGGAACGATAACCCTTACAGTGCCCTATGGCACAGACTTGACAGGTCTTATTCCTGATATTAAGTATATTGGGAAAAGTATAGCCCCGGACCCGGTTAATCAGAATAACTTTACGAGACCTGTAGAGTATACAGTAACAGCGTATGATGGTAGTGTGAAGAAGTATACTGTAACGGTTAATAATGAAGCAGCGAGTAGTGCAAACGAAATAATCAGATTTGGGTTTGATGCAATAAAAAATGGTTCTTTAATTGAAGATGTATACGCCGACGATGTAACAGGCCCTGATATTGTATTAACACTCCTTTTTGGAGTAACTAGGGACGGTTTAATAGCCAGTTTTGAGGTATCTGATGGAGCTACAGTAACGGTAGATGAGGAGATCCAAGATAGTGGAGAGACACCCCAAGATTTTACGACTCCCGTCACATATACAGTAACAGCAGCAGACGGCACCGCTCGGGATTACACAGTTAATTTAGAAGCAACATTCT
>JAQGDQ010000016.1:0-65000 GCA_030141605.1 Tubiluchus corallicola
GTGAGGCTTGCTTGTGCTACTGCTTTGAGGCTTGCTCGTGTTACTGTAATGAGGTTTGCTCGTGTTACTGTAGTGAGGCTTGCTCGTGCTACTGCAATGAGGCTTGCTCGTGTTACTGTAATGAGGCTTGCTCATGTTACTGTAATGAGGCTTGCTCGTGTTACTGTAATGAGGCTTGTTCGTGTTACTGTAGTGAGGCTTGCTCGTGCTACTGTAATGAGGCTTGCTCGTGTTACTGTAATGAGGCTTGCTCGTGTTACTGTAGTGAGGCTTGCTCGTGCTACTGCAATGAGGCTTGCTCGTGTTACTGTAATTAGGCTTGTTCAGGTACATGTAGTGAGGTTTGCTCGTGTTACTGTAGTGAGGCTTGCTTGTGCTACTGCTTTGAGGCTTGCTCGTGTTACTGTAATGAGGTTTGCTCGTGTTACTGTAGTGAGGCTTGCTCGTGCTACTGCAATGAGGCTTGCTCGTGTTACTGTAATGAGGCTTGCTCGTGTTACTGTAATGAGGCTTGCTCGTGTTACTGTAATGAGGCTTGTTCGTGTTACTGTAGTGAGGCTTGCTCGCGCTACTGTAATGAGGCTTGCTCGTGTTACTGTAATGAGGCTTGCTCGTGTTACTGTAGTGAGGCTTGCTCGTGCTACTGCAATGAGGCTTGCTCGTGTTACTGTAATTAGGCTTGTTCAGGTACATGTAGTGAGGTTTGCTCGTGTTACTGTAGTGAGGCTTGTTCGTGTTACTGTAATGAGGCTTGCTCGTGTTACTGTAATGAGGCTTGCTCGTGTTACTGTAGTGAGGCTTGCTCGTGCTACTGTAATGAGGCTTGCTCGTGTTACTGTAGTGAGGCTTGTTCGTGTTACAGTAATGAGGCTTGCTCGTGTTACTGTAATGAGGCTTGCTCGTGTTACTGTAGTGAGGCTTGCTCGTGCTACTGTAATGAGGCTTGCTCGTGTTACTGTAATGAGGCTTGCTCGTGCTACTGTAATGAGGCTTGCTCGTGCTACTGTAGTGAGGCTTGCTCGTGTTACTGTAATTAGGCTTGCTCGTGTTACTGCAATGAGGCTTGCTCGTGATACTGTAATTAGGCTTGTTCGGGTACATGTAGTGAGGTTTGCTTGTGCTACTGTAATGAGGCTTGCTTGTGCTACTGTAATGAGGCTTGTTCGTGTTACTGTAATGAGGCTTGCTCGTGTTACTGTAATGAGGCTTGCTCGTGTTACTGTAGTGAGGCTTGCTCGTGCTACTGTAATGAGGCTTGCTCGTGCTACTGTAGTGAGGCTTGCTCGTGCTACTGCAATGAGGCTTGCTCGTGTTACTGTAATGAGGCTTGCTCGTGCTACTGTAATTAGGCTTGCTCGTGCTACTGTAGTGAGGCTTGCTCGTGTTACTGTAATGAGGCTTGCTCGTGCTACTGCAGTGAGGCTTGCTCGTGCTACTGTAATGAGGCTTGCTCATGTTACTGCAATGAGGCTTGCTCATGTTACTGCAATGAGGCTTGCTCGTGTTACTGTAATGAGGTTTGCTCGTGCTACTGTAATGAGGCTTGCTCATGTTACTGCAATGAGGCTTGCTCATGTTACTGCAATGAGGCTTGCTCATGTTACTGCAATGAGGCTTGCTCGTGTTACTGTAATGAGGTTTGCTCATGTTACTGTAATGAGGCTTGCTCGTGTTACTGTAATGAGGTTTGCTCGTGTTACTGTTCTGAGGCTTGCTTGTGCTACTGCAATGAGACTTGCACGTGTTACTTCAGCGAGGTTTGCTTGTGCTACTGCAATGAGGTTTGCTCATGTTACTGTAATGAGGCTTGCTCGTGTTACTGTAATGAGGTTTGCTCGTGCTACTGTAATGAGGCTTGCTTGTGCTACTGCAATGAGACTTGCTCGTGTTACTGCAGCGAGGTTTGCTTGTGCTACTGTAGTGACGCTTGCTCGTGTAGTTGCAGTGAGACTTGCTCGTAATACTGTAATAATGCTTACTCATACAGTTACGGTGAGACGTGCTCATGTAGTTCAGTGGAACGAGTCAGTGTTGCGTGTACTTGTTGATGAACGCCAAGGTCAAGGACTGCGTGATTGATTTTCATCAATGTTATAATCGAATTGCCCCTTCAAACGAATTTGGCCTTTTCTATTGGTAAACGACGTAATTGGTGAAAGAATTGGAGCTCCCAAGCATAAAATGATGACGACTTTAAAGTGATTTTACCAATTGCACGAGACACTTTTATCACGCATTTCTTCTAACATTTTCAAGGATTAATTCTTCTAACACTTTCTAACATCAGTTATAATAATAAAACTTGTTTGCCAGATGCCTATCATCGCTTTCATACAGCTCAGTCGTTTAAAATGGAGGACCTTCGAAGCCAGATATGGTTTATAAGGGTCTATTTTGACTTAAATGGCGCTGCAATTTTCCTATACTAAGCTAGAGAGAACTTTCCTAGGATGTAGTAAGCCTAAGTAACCCTTGTGGAAGCTCGTATTAATGTTAAAGGAAAAGAAGCATGTTATTTTATTATTATCACTTATACTTAGAAAAGAAATTTGCAAAGAGCTGCCTATAAAGCATAAATTAAAATTTACTACTTCTGAATGGAAATTGTCAGGCTTTGTGGTAGCTGGAAATAATTGTGGCATTAAAGTGATTTTACTAATTACACGAGGCGCTTTTTCATCATCATCATCATCATCATCATATGCCCATTACGTCTATTGTAGACATTTTGCGGACGGAACTCTAAAATAAAAGAAATCTGCCCTTCAGACAGGTAAACACAGCAGTTAATCCAGCAAAAAACTAGACTCCGCTATGCCAGCGGCTTGTCAGCACCACTTCATTATGCGCTGAAATTATACGCTTATTAAAAACGCTATTCACGTAACGATAATGTTACGTACACCTAGCTATGAACTAAATCTGGTCAAATAGAAGCTCTCTTTTCTTTCTTATTAATGCAGACTTTATCATGTTTATTATAACAGAATGGGTATGCCTTCCATCGAATTCAACAACCAGGTGCTTTTTGCAGTTTTATTACTAAGTAATTTTAACATTAAACGTGAACATTGAAATAAGCCTAACTTCCTAGAAGGCTTGGCCTTTAATTTAAGTATGATTCCTACTAGCTACACCATTGGATTCACAAGATTTAACGTATCAAAGCAATTATTATTCACTTTCTTTGTGTAGCAAAAACGTGATTTGTTTGTAACGAACTAAGCTAACCCAGGGCCTCTGTCTCTCAGACTACGTGAGCTTTCAAAGGAACAAAATTTCACTCTTCAAAATTTTCGTTTGTTACAGGTAAAGTTGGTGACTGGAAAAATCACTTCACAGTTGCTGAAAGCGAAGCCTATGACGAGCTTTATCAGAAAAACATGGCGGAGACAGACCTGACTTTCGATTTTGAATAATTTTTAAAGCTACTGTCGAACCATTTTAACAAGTTAAAGCATCGTGAGAAAACTTTAGTACGTGTAGGAAAACGAAAATACATCATGTCATGTCATATCAATATTTTATTTAAAATCCGTTTTCACACAAACATTAGCCGTAGCTAGGCTAATACGGCAGACTAGAGATTTGGCAATATCTATTTTATGTAGTTATTGAACTGTTATAATATTCAAAACTTTATGAACTACTAACATTTACAAATGTGCAAATCACGACAAATTTTGTAATATTCAAAATAAACTTCAATAATACTGGCTTTTGCTTAAAGAATTTACATTAAAAATTAACCTGAATCTTTTTTCACCATAACAGTTGACTTGATAAAAGAAGAATTATATCATAAATAGTATAAGAAGCCAAAATGCATTTAAGGTCTCAAAAATTCTTTATTTTGTCTTTCAGAAACTTTAGTCCTTCACAGACTTCATCTTCTAAAGTGGGGCAAAAGCTTTTTAAGAAAAGAATGAAGATTTTTCGGGACCTTAAGGGCATTTTGACGACTTTAATTTGCCATTCATGACCATTGCGAGTCTCAGATCAGATCTTATTTCCAAACTTGTATCACATACATTAGAATTTCTTGAACGTTTTATTATTGTAGTCTGGGTAATTGTTCTTTTTTTAAACTCTTGCTAAGGCTGATGAACGACTTTGTACAAATCTATTCCTTTTTAAACCAATTTCTCACATAAGTGAGTGTAGCGTTGGCCGTGCGGTGCATTACAAAGTGAGGGTATGCAGCCGTCTCCAGGACAGGTGACACTCCTTGTCGTGGTCCGGGATCCTTTTCATTTATTTTTTCACCCAGGCAGCACCTCAGTGCAAACATCTCACAATTGTTGCCTAGAGCGTGGTATGCGCCATATTTGTCTGTATAATCTTGTTTTTCGTGAAACTCTTTAGCTCTTTTGACAATGTCTGCTGGGTCATCTCTTTTGTGTATGGAACAGGTACCTGAAAGTTTTGCTCCCACTGCAAGAACTGAACTGTCGTATTCGTACTTTTTCAATGTTCCACCCTGTAGGAATTCGTCCAAAGAATCGCGATGGACGCGTGTTTCTCTTTTGCGTTCTTTGCAGGGTCCAGTAAAGTGAATAACTTCATCGTTACCGATGTATATTCCATGGTGAGCATAGAACACACTCCTCCATACGTATATGTGATCACCAGGCTTTAGGTCATTCCTGGAAATTAAATGACTTAGTTGTTTTCAATGCGGATGTATGATCGAATGTCAAAGAGGAAGAAAATGAAATTCTAAAATACATGTGTATTCCAAGAAAACTTTCCTTACAAAGTTATATTAAAAAGTTGTTCTTACTTGTTTGAAAGACTTATCTAACTAGAAAGGTAGTAACTAGTTATGTAACTACTTCGTACCACCTGGTAGAATGGTACTATATCACAATCCCAGTATGCACCATTGACTCACCAAAAACCTATTATTGATTTTACTGACAAGTAAAGTACGTTATACTTTTGCTTAGTCAGTGAACATTGGACTACGAATGCTCTGATTATTATTCCAAATTTCATCTAAACTCGTTTCAAACGACTTATTGTCAAAATGGCTGTGCCAAAAAGTCATCGTGGAAGTTTAAATTTACAAGTTTTATAAGCTCTGTGCGTAGTAAGACAGCATGTAAGTGACATGAAATTCTAAAACAAATTTTTAAGCTTTGTTTATGAAAAGTGTTTTCTTTTGCTTTAAAACTCCCTGGTATGATCTTTATATCTGGAAAGTAACAGCCCGAAAAAAGACTCGGTTTTTGTTGTTGTTCTGTCTTCAGACTCTTTTCTAAATACGAATCGTTTTGGGGCGTTTTTCAATTGGAATTTCATTCTGTAAGCAGGTGGTATTTTAGATGATAAATTTGTAGGTAATAGTACTGAACGATAAAAAAACCCACAGAATACATAGAAATGGGGTGGAATTAAATAAACAAAGCAAATGAATGAATGAAATTTAAGAAAGAAAGAAATAAAGGAAGAGGAAAAGAAAGAAAGGCTGAGCGAATGAATGAATGAATGATTACAACAATACCCCAACTCATCAATCGTTATAAACTGTTACAGTGAAATAAAGAGCCACTGATCCGCACCATTTATAGGTCTAAAAACGGCGTTGTAACTTTTAGATTTAAAAAACTACTTGTACTTACCTGTCTACTGTGTGGAACAAAGGCATGATAAGTGACCTTAACTGTGTTATACAGCAGAACTTTAATTTCACAATTTCAATACGTTTTCAGGATGAAACTTTTTGAACGTTTGAAAGTTGAACTTCACTGAATGCTGCCTTACCAAGTCACTGATTGCATCACTTTAAGTCACGTGTATTTTTAGCCTTCAGCAAGCATTGGTATTTGGTAACAGATACAAGATTTGATAAATGAACACGGCTTCCAGGAAATGCACTTTTTCTTGAGAACCGTCTGTTTTGTATCAGGGAGTGTTTAAACGGCTGACAGGGTTAGCTAGATTACGCTGAATATGTGGTATGATAGTCCTATATCTTCATTACGGCAACCTTTAGCACATCTGCAGTGTTTGAACATTTGTTGTTACAATGTTCGATTTATACTACTTTAGAACGGTGATATTTTTGATAAATAATCCTTTTCACAGTTCTAGCGATTGACGATGATCGTGAAAAGGCTAAAGGTTAAGTGCACAAGACAACATATTTGTGTACACTTGACAACGCCTCACAGCCCATGCTGTTGTAATAGTAGCAGTTTTAACAGCTAGCTAGAACCTTACCTAGTTTATTTTTCCTTGTTTCCAAGCCAGATCCTGCTAGTAAATCACTCTAGGCACAGACTGATGCATAATTACGTAAAGTCCATGTAAAACAACTGAAATTACTGAACTGACATGTCAGACGGCTTTGCTACACACACACACACACACACACACACACACACACACACACACACACACACACACACACGTCACGTGACGATTGTAGTTAAAACGCGTTGCTGTGGTACGCTTAACCTTTGACCTACAGCAACTGCGCGTGCACACAACGAAACTGTAAAAAAGCTTACTATGCTTTTGGTGTAAATGAAGAAAACATTCCAAAGCTTACAACAATGGAAAAAAGAAAAGTTATAAATAAACTACAAATATAAATCACCGTGACAATTTCAATAGACTTAACCAGACAATTACCGATATGGAACAAAATGCAAGTAACTCTCACACAACTACTTTTACTAAGAGTAAACTAGGTGCCAAGCCGGAGCAACCTGTAGGTGATGATTTTGAAGATGAGGATGCCAAACAATACGATACGGCTTGGTCTTGGTTTGTCTGCTTTGGAAGTTGGATAATCAATGTGTTCGTTGTTGGTGTTCATCACTCTTTCGGAGTATTCTTTGTGGAACTTACCAAAGAGTTTCCGAATGCTACGAAAACGGACACAGGTAATTCTTAAAAAGGCGTACGATTTTGTAAAAGTTGATGTTTAATTGCAAAAAAGACAGATAGAGAGAGAGAGAGAGAGAGAGTGAGAGAGAGAGAGAGAGAGAGAGAGAGAGAGAGAGAGAGAGAAGAGGAGGAGGAGAGAGAGAGAGGGAGAGAGAGAGAGAGAGAGAGAGAGAGAGAGAGAGAGAGAGAGAGAGAGAGAGAGAGAGAGAGAGAGAGAGAGAGAGAGAGAGAGAGAGAGAGAGAGAGAGAGAGAGAGAGAGAGAGAGAGAGAGAGAGAGAGAGAGAGAGAGAGAGAGAGAGAGAGAGAGAGAGAGAGAGAGAGAGAGAGAGAGAGAGAGAGAGAGTGAGAGAGAGAGAGATTGGTTGATTTAATTCTTTATTTCAAACATGAGTTCATGTTATAATTAACATTTATAGCAATGCAATTTATAGTAATTATTTGCAGTTCTGTTATTTCAGCCTGGGTAGGATCTCTAGCATATGGAGCTACAATGGCATTTGGCCCTATAGCAGGAACTCTTTGCGACAAGTACGGCTT
The DNA here is from genome assembly GCA_030141605.1 of Tubiluchus corallicola. Lineage (NCBI taxonomy): Eukaryota > Metazoa > Priapulida > Priapulimorpha > Priapulimorphida > Tubiluchidae > Tubiluchus > Tubiluchus corallicola. The sequence continues at coordinate 7,436 of JAQGDQ010000016.1, forward strand.
CGCACCCATAGCCGTCATTGGCAGCCTTATGGGAGCACTTGGACTTTTCTTGACCTCTTACGTGAAGAGCTTTCCAGTGTTTTATGTTACTTACTCTCTTCTCTTTGGAATAGGAACGTGTCTGAATTACACTCCGGCCATGTGCGTTTGCACACACTACTTCCGCAAGTATATGTCACTGGCAACAGGAATAATGATGTCAGGAAGTTCCACAGGAACTTTAGTAAGTAACACGCAAATTAAAGACACATATTTTCATTTTACAGGAGCTTTCGTCCTTTACGAGCTCTATGGTTGAGATACAATAACAAAAATCGTGAAAATTACAGTTAAAATAGTAAGGTAGAGGTACAGTAATAAAAATCAAAAATTACAGTTAAAACTATATCATAAAACTAGGTTTACCTGTAATTATATCATAAAACTAGTTTTACATGTAATTTTTACGATTTTTATTATTGTACCTAAATTACAGTTAAAACTAGATAAAGTTTTAAAAAATAAACAAGGAATACGTAGTACGCTCCTCACTAACTAAGCAAAAGTATAAATTAGTTTAGGTTGTAAATAAGATCAATAATGTGTTTCTCGATGAATCAGTGGTGCATTGTGGGACGGTTATGTAGTGACAAAAATTTTTCTTTTACAGTTACATACATCATTCAAATAGATACATAATGCAAAGTAATATATTTTTGTACGGAAAATCTTTTGGGGTATGTTTTAAAATTCCTCTTTCCTCCCCCTTAAGTTGTGTTTTTTTTACACAAATGTTCGATTGATTATTTAAAATTGACACGGTATATTTTTCTTCATACAGAACTCGCTTTCTTTCTCGTGATTTGGAAGCCTGTAACTTATTGAATAGTAATCGATGAATGATTATTGAAACATTACTTTGAATAAGAAGTCAAATGTCGTTTTTTACACGACCATGTGACTTACTGCAACAATCCATGGGAAGGGGAGGTTAATGTGTCAACATTCATCATATTGCCTCTACCATCATTCCGTTTTTCAACAAAATGAAATACTTACATGTAAAACTAATTCCTTTTCATTCTTAAAGGAAAAAAAGTGACTCAGTATGTTGGCTTTATTTTACTGTTATAAATTAAACTTAACAAAGTTTATAATATAGCAACGAAATTGGCAGAGAATTGCTATAAAACACAAATCTAAAATATACTACCTCTGAATTGAAACATTTTCAGGCGTCATGGTTGCCGCCATTCACTTGAAAATCATGACGTAACTGGAAGACTTCGTGACTTTTCGTAAGAGCGTCGTGGCTTTCCGTAAGCGAGCGCTACTTAAGCTAATTCAAACTTCTGCAGTTTACCTAATATTCATGCGAAAATATTAAAATTCAGCTATCTATTTTTTGCAAAAACTTATTATACTTTTGATGAACATTGACAGTGACGTCATTGGAAAAAGAACGGACATTGAAAGTGGGAGTGGCCAAGCATGAAGGGATCCCAACTTTAAAGTGATTTTACTAGCTACGCGTGGCGCTTATTGTTGTTTTATTACTAAATCCTTCTAACAATTTTCGCGAATATTGAAATAAGCTTAACCGCCTAGAAGGCTTGGCCTTTCATTTAAGATTCTTGTTTTTTGTAGGCGTTAAGTTTCCTATCAGAACAGCTTATACAAATTTATGGTTGGAGGGCTGCTATTCGCATATTAGCTGGTGTTGTCCTTCTGACAGCAGGCAGTGGTCTTCTCTTTATCAGACAATCAGAACAAACGTCATCAGAATTGCCCAGGACGCCATCTATGCATTCAGGCTTTTCTAGAAAGGGTAAGAGTTTGACTGTTCACCTGTCCCTATATTAAGACATGTTGCATCAGTAAATCATCAACAAGTTTTACATACCCGTAGATGCGGTGCCCCGGTATCCATTAATCATTAATTTGAAAACATTAATCACTTTCTGATTAGATGCTTGTTATTTCACCAGGCTCCAGGTATATTACTAAGCAAACTCCGTATTTTGTTAATTCATCATAATAATTAGAATTTATAATCTGTCAACAAATGAACTTGTTTATCTGCTTCTTCATGATAGTAAACACTTACGTATAACTGTTAATATTCAAGTACACATGACTCGTGCTTCTGGATTCAGTCGGTTAATTGGGTCAAAACACTTCGGTTCAAAAGTGAGTCTATTAATAAGCGGCGCCTACTGTATTGACGCTTGCATAGAAATTTATATTTCTAACTAAGCACTTCTAACCATTTGTATTAGTTAATATTGATTACATAGTAATATTGATGTCATTCTCAACATTATGGTATGTATGTGTCTGTACTGCTAGGAGTTATACTGTAATGCTTCTACTGTTTGTCGATTGTCCGCAGTCTAGTTACGTTTCATTGGCGAGAACATTCATTAGCCGTATTGCAATACCTGTGATTCAGTAAAAATAAACTAAACTGTATCATCAACAAACGTCTAAAACTACGAGGATTATTGTCTCATCTGGTGCAAAGACTGTTACCAAAATTTGAATCCAGATACTCGGATGTTTGAATTTCTGAAGTATCTGGGAGTCGATATTGCAAGGCCTCACAAGCGTAGAAAATCTCAAGCTTCACCTTTATAACTTTTTTGACAGGATGGAAGATCACCATAGACTTGAGTTTGTTCAAGAATAATGTGTTTGTGCTCTGGTGCATTGCTACCAGTTTCTTAATGTTTGGTTACTACATACCTTATGTGCATCTGGTAAGTACGCATTCTCTAGAATTTGTCACTCACTCGCCTCACTGTTTTTTAATGTTTTGTTACCACATATCTTACGTACATTTAGTAAGTACACATTTACTAGAATTTTTCACTCACTGGCCTTATTGTTTATTAATGTTCGGTTGCTACATATCTTACGTACATTTAGTAAGTACACATTTACTAGAATTTTTCACTCAGGGGCCTTATTGTTTATTAATGTTCGGTTGCTACATATCTTACGTACATTTAGTAAGTACACATTTACTAGAATTTTTCACTCACTGGCCTTATTGTTTATTAATGTTCGGTTGCTACATATCTTACGTACATTTAGTAAGTACACATTTACTAGAATTTTTCACTCACTGGCCTTATTGTTTATTAATGTTCGGTTGCTACAAATCTTACGTACATTTAGTAAGTACACATTTACTAGAATTTTTCACTCACTGGCCTTATTGTTTATTAATGTTCGGTTGCTACATATCTTACGTACATTTAGTAAGTACACATTTACTAGAATTTTTCACTCACTGGCCTTATTGTTTATTAATGTTCGGTTGCTACATATCTTACGTACATTTAGTAAGTACACATTTACTAGAATTTTTCACTCACTCGCCTTATTGTTTATTAATGTTCGGTTGCTACATATCTTACGTACATTTAGTAAGTACACATTTACTAGAATTTTTCACTCAGGGGCCTTATTGTTTATTAATGTTCGGTTGCTACAAATCTTACGTACATTTAGTAAGTACACATTTACTAGAATTTTTCACTCACTCGCCTTATTGTTTATTAATGTTCGGTTGCTACATATCTTTCCTACATTTGGTAAGTACACATTTACTAGAATTTTTCACTCACTGGCCTTATTGTTTATTAATGTTCGGTTGCTACATATCTTTCGTACATTTAGTAAGTACACATTTACTAGAATTTTTCACTCACTAGCCTTAATGTTTATTAATGTTGTGGCATAGTTACTACATATCTTATGTGCATTTGGTAAGTATTAGAGTTTTTCACTCACTTACTGCTCGTTGTTGTTTATTAACTACATACTCTATGGGCATTTAGTAACACATTTACTAGAATTTTTCCGCCACATTTGCTGCTTATTGATCAGTGTTTAGTTGCAACATACCTTTTGTGAACACAGAAACTATTCTTTTACACGTACTACATATGTCTAGAATTTTTCAACCATTGACCTTACTCATTATTATTGCCAAGTCATTATGTCAAAAGTAAAAATGAATCGAAACAGACTAATAGGTCAGAGGTCAAGGATGGTCAATCCTTGGTATATCTCAACGAGACCGAGATAAATGTGAAATTTATCAGAATAAATTTGGTCGGTTTTTCTTGGGCTATTACATTTTAGTTTAAGCATAATTGATTTTAAAATTGGATCAGACAGTTTGAACAACATGATTTATGATCATGACCACAACAAATTATATACACTATTTACAAAAACATTTACAGTAAGAATTGACTATACCTACACAAGCTGATAAGATTTATTACAAGATTACATTAGATATTAGTAGCAAATGTCAGTTAAAAATATTAATGTACGAATATTTAAGACTGACGCATTTCATTTGAGATAGAAACTACTGGAAACGCTTAGTACGAAATATAAAATCGTGTATACATTGAAATATTTTACAGTTTACAACATAATTAAATTCATCTTTTCCAAACAAAAACAACTTCTAACAGATCACTGTTGAATTTACATTACATTTTGGAAGCCTACAGGCCAGATGCACAAGGCACAAAGACTGGTCAGCCACAAATTCGAAACACTTTGTCCAGATGTGAACTAATGTGACTCAACGTTGCCACAACTTTAGTTTTTAGATGGGCAAACAACTTTATATAAATGTTAGCCAACTGTGTTTCTGCTAACAGGTTGCGTACTGTGAAGACATTGGAATTGATAATACGAGAGCCACTTACATTGTTATGCTCCTAGGGGTTGGAACAACAGCAGGACGAATAGTATTTGGTAGAATTATTGATTGTAAAGGCGTTAACAAGATACGACTCCACCAGTTGGCAATGATTGTTACTGGAACACTAACTGCTGGCATGCCGTTCAGTAAGCATGTGATTTATAATGGCAATTACAAATAGAATGTTAAATATAATAAGCCTTTTCATAGTACCAGCGATTGAAGCTGATTGTGAAAAGGTCAAAGGTTAAGTGTACCAGACAATGCATTTATAACTGTACAGTTATAACCAGACGTTGCAGATAACACGCGTTGCTGTGGTACACTTAACCTTTGACCTACAGCAACTGCTCGTGCGCACAACGAAACTTTGAAAAGGCGTATTGTTCTACATGATGTTTGGTCAATGGTATCTTTATTTTCACTAGTTGCGCATGCGTGTCACATCAAAGTCTTATAGGGTTTCTAAGAATTTCATTAATTGGCAATGGCAGTTATAATTTTCGTCGGTGCTAGTCAATAAGTAGGGAATGATAATAACTTTCTTGGGACAGAATTAAAATTACTTTGCGGACAAACCATACGTGATACATTAAATCAGCTGGCAAATAAGCAAAATTTGCACTCTCATGTACCTGTTGTTGAATCAACTAAATCACATATGTGGATGGGCATTCAAACACCATCCAACACCGGATGGCCCTAAAATGCCACCTCAAACTGTACAGTTTACCCTGATCTAAAGCTGTTACGAAATCATGAGAATGCTTAACAGAAATGAATTGAGAACTGGTTCGGTTCATAAGTCATTGTGTGACAGCACAAGTGCGCAGCCATATTTAAATACAAAATGGCTGTTTAGTAACAGAACTGGAAGTGACAGACAAAGGCTCCTACGTGTTTACATGAAATCGTGCTAAATTTCTTTAAAGGGAATTTGTGGAAGATGATGAAATTTTGTTGATGAATAAGAGTTGGCTAGCTTCAGTTGGAAGTATCGCTGAAGATCATGTTTTGTTTCAGTTAAAGTCTATGAAGGTCTGATTGCCTACGCATGCGTAAACGGACTGTCTGATGGCTGTTTTACAGTACTGCTTCCAATTGTCACTTTTTCTCTGGTTGGGACGGATCGTGCAGTGATGGGGTGGGGATTTGTTGTGGGCTTCACTTCTTTAACCTTCACACTAGGACCTGTTGTCGCAGGTAGGTAAACATTTTGTCATCCAAGGGATTGCATATTTGCATTGTCGTCGTTCTCTTTTATATCGTTATCATTGTTGTTCTTATTGCTGCTACTGTCACCATTGTTCTTGTTTTTGTAGTTGTCCTTGCTATGGCTGATGCATTGCTGCCACTGCTATTGGTTTTGCTTTTGCCACTGTTGTTATTACTTTGCTGCTGCTGTTGCTGCTGCAACTACTACTGCTGTTCTGGCTTTTATTTCTGCTACGATTGCAATTGCAGTAGCTGTTGTTGCCGTTGTTGCTGGTGGTGTTGGTGATGCAGTTATTGTTGTTGTTGTTGTTGCTGCTGCTACTGCTATTGTTGTAGGTGACATTGGAAGTGGTGGTGTTGGTGATGCAGCTGTGTTGTTGTCGTTGGTATACTTGTAGTTGTAGTTGGTAGTGTTGTTGTTACTGCAGTTATACTACTACTACAGTGGTCACAGTTGTACTGGCCTGCTCCTGCTGCACATATTGTTTCCATTACTGCTACTGTTGCAGTTACAACTGCCGTTAATGTCGCACTTACAGTGAGACTGGCAGTGGTTATGATGATAATGATAGTTGTGATACTCTACTCAGCATTATTTATAAATGTGATGTAATTGGATTGGCAAGATTTCAAAGTGCGAAAAATACAGGTCTGAAATAGCTTTCAACATAACTTTTGACAGTCGCCATTTCCAACACTAGACACTAGTAATTGTCACATTATTATCGTTTTAAAATGTGCAAAAAATTACCACGTGATGTTTTGAACGAAACTCTTCAAGTGAACATGTTTCGTGACAGGAGTGTTTAGTGGCGCAGTTCCTCAATAACCTTATTCACATTTGTGGTAGAATTTACCTAATAAGCCTTCGTTGTGCACACGTGCACTAGCCGTAGGTCAAAGGTTAAGTTTACCACAGCAACGCGTCTTAACTACAACCATCACGTGACACGTGGGTAAAGTAAAGCCGTCCTCTGCATCAGTTCAGTAATTTCAGTTGTTTCACGTCCACTTTACTTAATTATGCATTAGTCTGTGTGTAGAGTGATTCACTAGCAGGATCTTGCTCAGGAACAAGAAAAAATGAATTAAGTAAGGGTCTAATAGCTGTTAAAACTGTTACTATTACAATAACATGGACTGTTTGTCTGCGTTGTCTGGTACGCATAACCTGTGACCTTTTCACGAGGGAAACAAGTATTACATGTGCAAAAAGGAAATCTACATACAGCGATAGTGTCGTCAATTCACCAACCCAAGTGTTATACAGAATTCCAACGCCTAACTTCTGACACATGTCAGGCCTTCTGCTTTTGAAAAAAACAATAGAGCAGCGGGTATTCCCCAGGATGTTTAATCCAGAATAACTGAAGGCTAATGATTAAAGGAAAAGAAAAGTCACTTAAGTTAGAAAAATATAACAAAGGAACTGCCTGTAAAGCATAAAATAATTTATACTAACGCTGAGCAGAAACTTTCAGACGAGGTGACAGCTGCCTTTTACCTGAAAATTATGACGTAACTGGTAGACTTTGTGACTTTCCTTAAGCGCGTCATGGCTTTCTGCGAGCATGCGCCTCTTAACCTAATTCAAACTTCTGCAGTTTACCTAATATTCATGCAAAAATATCACATTAACATAACGCTATCCAATTGACAGCACTCTGCTTTTCTTCAGTCGACGATGACGTCATTGGTGGAACATGGGGTTTCAAAATGGGAGTGCGCAAGCGTGAAATGATTTTACTAATTACATGAGGCACTTATCACACTTTTATTACCAAATCGTTTTAGCATTTTTCGCGAACATTGAAGTTAGAAGGTTTGTCCTTTCGTTTATGAACTAAAACAAATGTACTGACAATAAACCGGAAAGAATAAGTGACATCTTTCTTGTCTTAGGTTTACTCAGAGACAAAATGGGCAAGTACAACGTTGCCTTCCATCTTGGAGGAGGGATGGTGATAATTTGCGCATTCATGCTTCTAGTGATAGAGCAGCTGCGGAGAAAAGAGAATCTCTTACCCCCCGCAGAAGAAACAGCACAGGGTGCACAAATAAATTCACGTTACAACAGGTAACAGGGTGTCTCAAAAGTCATATCCACTTTGATTTCTAATGTAGTTTAACAATTGTCTATTAATTATTTTCTTTTAAAATTTTTCTCCAATCTCTTACATGAATCAAGAGTCCTTTGGCAATTTTTTTTATTTGTCGTTTGACTGGAACCCCGTTGCTATGGCGACGACATTGACGTTAGAAATGAGATGCAAAATCTATGCAGCATGGGGTCCTTGAGTCACCAAATGAAGTTCAGTGGAAATTCAGAGCAGCATTTGGACCACCCAATTTATCAAACAGCGCCGTTTTTTAACAAGGTCCAGCCCTTTCTCACAACTCATGGGCTGTAAGAGACTTTCTCAATGCAACAGGACTGACTTGTCATTGGATTGGTGTCTAAAGCTCTTGAGGCCCCTGAAAATGGTAATAAAAATTTCAGAGCAGTGCGGCAGATCTCTCCAGATTTTTGTTGAGTTTGACTAAAAGAACTGCCCATGGTTTTAGTTCATCGGTATCAATTTTCAAACATTTTGCTTCGACTGTAAAAAATACAGAAAATGTAAACTCTGTAGCAGTGGTGGCTCGTAGCTAAAATTACAGGGGGTGCTGCTTCAAAAATTTTTAGCCATTGTTTTAAAACTGTGTAAAATGAAACAAACATATACATATGCCATTTTAATGTTGTGATTAAACAAACATTCGAAAGGGTGTACATAAACTTGACAAAATCCAAAACAAAAAATATTTTTTGCTTACGAATAACCTAAATTGTCGCAGTTCAAGCTTGATCCATTCACGCTTAGCACGTGACTACTGACAACAAACTGTGTGAGAGACAGTACTTTCTCTACCTGGGCTCAGACGTGTACGCATGGCCGCATGCACACAACAGGCAAACACACCACTGAGCTGGGCTGTGAAGCAAAGAGTACTACCCCACGTTTTTCAACTAAAGAAAAAAGACTTATTATATTGAATATTAACGATAATATATTGAGTGAAAACAGGGGGTGCTGCAGTTCCACAATACCTATACACGAGCCGCCACTGGTCTATAGTGAGTTATGAAATACTCTGTATTCAAAACGATGAAAAAAAGAGAAAAACTGAAGGCTCACTGTGCACTTGACGGACTATAAAATAGGACAGAGACGAAAATCGTTCAGAGAACCAATTTTGTAAATTAAGTTTTCGCAATAGCCAAAGATTGACGAAGAAATGTTACCAAAAACAGTAAGAAACCGTTCAACCAACTTTAAAATCATAGAATTTTAGAAGCATAAAATCGGCCCACACTTTGAACCAAATTCTGATTTTTTACAGTGCATTGAAAGAGACTGAATTGGCTATTTACAGGGAAAAAATATCCGTGCATACCAAGACCACTTGCACTGTTTTTCCAAATTCTAAATCCTCGCATTGGTTTTTGCTATTGTCTTTCATAAATAATCTCATTGAAATTATTTTATTTATTTAATAGTTTTAAACTAGTTTATGACGCAGAATTGCTTTACAAACCACGTCCAAACAGGGTCCTCAGGTTTACATAAATGATCAAGCTTTCAATCCGATTTTCTTGTATGTACATATTGTATAATGGTGCGTTCAGACTTGCGAGTTTTTCACCAAGTAACTCGCAAGCCTGTTCACACTAGAGAGCAATGTTTCTGCGCGTTAATTTCCGATAGTAAGGGCAAGCAGACATTCACTTCTCTATTAATTTTGCTGCGAGAAGTGTCGAGAGTAACTCGTCGAGGCGTTCACACTAGACAGTAAATCAACTCGCAGCAACTGTCGGAGAGTTACCGTTGGCAGGGCAATTCAAAATAGTTCACACTTGCGAGTTTGATGTCAGAGAGAATCCTAGCGAGTCTGAACATGCCGTAAGATTTACAATGTTTAAATGTTAACAAGTAACAGTGCATGTAACGCGGTATGATGATAATAATTATGATGCTAATGATGATGAAGATTATGACGGTGACGATCATCATGACGATGCTGTTGATGATGATGATGATAGTAACAATGACGATTATAACTTTGTTTCAGTTTCGATTCGTCGATTGGCAGAGTGTCACTCGATTGGGCGGAGAAAAACAGACTGTCCAGACACGCCAGCCTCATTATGGACTACATGATGCACCCGGAAGAAGGTCTTAGACAGAGAGTTCGGGCGGAATCATTAGCATCGCAGCAGTCACAGCCGTCGTCGCCCCGGCGACGATCTCGTCAAAATTCGGTTTCATTTGACGAAGAAAACATGACAGCTGTCATCTCAGAACAACGAAGGTCGGCAGTCTCGCTGCCACATGGCGGCGTCTCTTCGCCCGTTTCAATTTTGCAACGTCACGCCCATTCGCCACTGATGGACTCGTTCTCTTGTTTATCCGGGGAAAAAACGGAAAGTGTAGATCGCATCAGAGTCGCTTCGCCACCGCCAGCCGCGAGGAGTCCTGAACCGGGTAGAGTTGGCTCCCCCATATCTGAGAGGGAATTTTCAATCTTGCCGCCGATAAAAGAAGCGCTGACAGGCGATGAGGGTTTGCCACCAGAGGAAAACATTGAACTATTTTCAACGAGTTCTCCCCTTCGGCTCCCCTCAGGCGAATTCAGCCACGACAATCTCAGTCCACCTCCGATGCTGATGTCCCCAGAACACCGCCCGTCACTTTCAGACGCTCATCATCCAACGCCCATCTTGAAAAAGCCAGATGTGGAAATAGAGGACGAGAACTCGACAATTCCCAGTTTGCTTCAACGTGCTCTGGCATTGTGGTCTCAAGAACAAGAGCCAGACACGGAAAAGGAAGCAGAAGAGAAAACGGAAGAAAAAGCAAAATCAGAGGATAAACTAGACAAGGTGGTCGAGTCAAACGAGAAGAATTTGTAAATAACTGAATGGTAAAGTTGAAAATAAATGATGGACTGTTAAAATTCTAACAGCTTTTTACCAGTTTTTATTTTTCCAAACCTAAATGTCAAACATCTCCAGTCCACAGGACAGGGCTAAGTACTGGGCCCTCTACCCTACAAAACTCGAAGATTGACGTTTTATGCTTCGTGCAATATGCTAGTCTCAGCCTAAAAGTGTCGACGGTTCGAGGCTCCACCATTAGCCCCAATGATATACTGAAAGTCCATATGAAATATTTAATGTTTTTTGACAAGTCAGGATAATTACTGACATACTGTTTGTGCACAGGCGTTCTAAAACATACTTTTCTGGCTATTTTATCAGAGAAATTTTTCAAAATGATTTCAAAGTCAATGGCTTTCGTATAGATAGCATTACGGAATTATTAAGTCTCTATTTTGAAATTAGTTTCAGCATAGGTTTCAGCAATTTAACGGATTTTGCTTTGATAAATTTTTGTCACCTGATGTGACTGATGTGGTACCCCTCTTGGCGTTAGGCTCAAGGAACAAACATGTCTAATTAGCTTTAAACTGGCCTAGCGTGATGCCCATTGAAAAAAGTAACCAATTACTAATGAAAACTGTGCGAGCTACAACTATATAAGCAGTTCTATAGATGCCAGCTAGTCTTCTCACAGAAAAAAAACAAAATTCAAGCGTTTATCTTGGTTTATTACTAAAATAAATATCACCTTTGCAGAAATAAAATAAAGATTTCCGAATAACGAAAATATAACCAGTAGGTCATCGCTTAACGACTCTCTGTTTAGCAACGTTTTGTTTTAATGGCGCTGAACATTTGACACCTTTTTTCACTTAATGACTCACCGTTTTTTACGTTGCTCAAAGCCAATTTCTATTTTGTAAACAACATTTTATCTAATTTGATGCCTTAAAACAGTACATGTTACGTCATTGTGTTCTAAAAGCACACTAGTAGCAAAAACATTGCAATTATTACACAAGTACATACATTTTTGCTTTCCAACTGACCACTAAATGCTAGCCGTTTGCATCAAATCAGACCTGGGAGCAAACTTTATAGGAAGAAAAGTTGCCTGCAATCTGCTGTTAAAGCAACCAGACTATGTATCTAGATAAAATTCCCAAGGTCGCCCCAGGGCTGGGCTTCGTCTCTGCTGCAGTGTTCAATCCCTATCTACAATTAAACGTTAACGAAACAGAAACCTCTAGCTAGGTAAGCAGATATATAGGTGGTTTCAAGCAAACAGAAAGATGTTAATCAATAAAAACGTGAGTAAAATTCGTAGAACTTTTAATTTATATGATTTAAGCAGCATTGATTTTTGCGTCTGGATCGTATGGATTACTTTCTATGGAAGTCTTAGCTTCGTTTAATGACGTTTCGTTTAACGTCGCTTTTTGTTGGAACGCGTTAGTGTCGTTGAGTGAGGACTTCCTGTACCTCCAAAATAAATGTAAGTTGTACTACTTGTAGGTAAAAAAAAAATTACATCAAAAATATGCATGAAAACATTAAAATTAAGAACGAAAAAGTTCTGAAACAAATCATGCAAACAAACACAAACGATGCATAAACAAAAACTCAAAAATGTAAACAAGGTTGAACCACTTAAATAAACAAATAAATGCACATTGAGACATAGAAAGCATCAAGTACAATGACCACAGGGTGAGACACAGGGCAGCCGCCCCGAAAAAAGGAGCAACTATCAAATTTTGTTTTTCGAAACTGTATCACTTAGGTACAGTTTTGTAAACTACCTTGTATTCTTACTAGTTACTCAATGATAAATTTGAGGGTTAAAAAAATGTAAGCATGCATTAATGCATTGGTACATTTAAATGCAAGGAGAACACAGCTTGAGGGCGAGAGTATTTCCCATCACAAGAAAATCAAACAAGTATAAATTTCAAATTTTTGAAGCCATATATTTCACTTTCCAGTTTTCTAATGGCAAATCATTTACAGTGTAGAGCAATTGAATTTATTTAGTCATTTCACATCGGTTGACATAATACATGGACAAACATTCCATGCATTTCTACATGCAATATTGTAGTGCTCTAGTCTGCATAAAAAGCTATGGAAATAGATTTGTAGAAATGGCTATAAACTCTCTTTACAGTTTTAAAAATTTATTACAAAGGCAGTTGACAAGATTTGTTCTAATGTAATCAGTGGTTGTCAAAGTTTTTTAAACTCATTTAATACACCTCTATATGGACACCATTAGTTGCACGAAGCACATCAAGACGACACTTGATTTCTTGCCATGTTCGCTGTAGCATAGCCTCATCAATGGTGGCGATGGCATCAGAAATCCATCCTTGGCTTGAAGTCACTAATCAACTCCTGTATCTTTGTTCGATACATGATATCTTTCACATAACCCCATGGATCTCTTCCATACTTAGTTCTGTAGTTTCGCTGAATCTGCACATAAGTTTTTGTCTCAATAAACCACGATACACACTGTGCCTTCTCTTGAGGGGTACCCATTTTTGGGGGTCAGTTAACAATACCCTTCTACCAACAGGAGACTTACATAAACATTGAATAAAGCAAAACAAATCTTAACATCTTGTCAACTGCCTTTGTAATAAATTTTTAAAATTGTAAAGAGACTTTATAGACACCCTGTATTTCATAATAGTTTTTCATATTATTATTAACACATATTCTTCAAATTAAATTTTACCAATCACCAGTAATGGTACAAACTTCATACTCACTCGCTATCAAATGCATAATTTAATCCACAGTCAAGCATAAAAAACAGATATTACACTATCAACAGTTTGACTTGCCTCATGGTCACTCGTCATTTCCACAGTTTGGTTTGAACAAGGCGTTGTAGCCATTTCGACACTTTGTTCACCAACAATCTCGTCAATCTCCATTGGTATTTCCTCACTTGTCTCCGCAGTATGATTTGCCAAATCATCAGCATTATGCTCTACAGTCTGGCTTCTGCAATAATCGGTGTTAATTTCCACAGTCTGACTCGCCGAATAGTTAATACTCATAGCCTCACTGGATGGTACCATTGATTCGGTTGACATACTTGCCAGAAGGTTCACGGAAGAAACTGGATTTGCTCCTACGGAATGGCTGCGTATAGGGCCTTTGCTTGGCGATTGGCTGAGCAAACAATCGGAATTCAAGTCCAAAGAATCACCAAGCATTGTCGCGGATGTGGCAAGCGAATTTTCGCCACCGTTCACATTCTGACTAATCGACGAATCAACTTCGATGGTTATAGTCGGACACTGTGAAGAAACTGAATTTGCTCCTACCGAACGGCTTCGTATAGGGCCTTTGGGGCCTTTGCTTGGCGACTGGCTGAGCAAACAATCAGAATTCAAGTCCAAAGAATCACCAAGCATTGTCGCGGATGTGGCAAGCGAATTTTCGTCACCGTTCACATTCTGACTAATCGACGAATCAACTTCGATGGTTATAGTCGGACACTGTGAAGAAACTGAATTTGCTCCTACCAAACGGCTTCGTATAGGGCCTTTGGGGCCTTTGCTTGGCGACTGGCTGAGCAAACAATCAGAATTCAAGTCCAAAGAATCACCAAGCATTGTCGCGGATGTGGCAAGCGAATTTTCGTCACCGTTCACATTCTGACTAATCGACGAATCAACTTCGATGGTTATAGTCGGACACTGTGAAGAAACTGAATTTGCTCCTACCGAACGGCTTCGTATAGGGCCTTTGGGGCCTTTGCTTGGCGACTGGCTGAGCAAACAATCAGAATTCAAGTCCAAAGAATCACCAAGCATTGTCGCGGATGTGGCAAGCGAATTTTCATCACCGTTCACATTCTGACTAATCGACGAATCGACTTCGATGGCTATAGTCGGACACTGTGAAGAAACTGGATTTGCTCCTACCGAACGGCTTCGTATAGGGCCTTTGGGGCCTTTGATTGGTGAGTGGCTGAGTGAACAATCGGTATTTAAGTCCAAGGAATCACCAAGCATTGTCGCGGATGTGGCAAGCGAATTTTCGTCACCGTTCACATTCTGACTAATTGACGAATCGACTTCGATGGCTATAGTCGGACACTGTGAAGAAACTGAATTTGCTCCTACGGAACGGCTTCGTATAGGGCCTTTGGGGCCTTTGATTGGTGAGTGGCTGAGTGAACAATCGGTATTTAAGTCCAAGGAATCACCAAGCATTGTCGCAGATGTGGCAAGCGAATTTTGATTTACTGGCTGATGAGCTCTGATGCCAGTTTCTTCCACTCCAGTGCCAGGCAAATGACGACCTTCAACTGAATAACGATGAATATGATCTTTCACTTGAGGATCAATTCCAGCTGTTACAGTTTGACTTGATGAAGATTCGGCAAATAAGTCCAGAGAATCCCCTAGGACTATTTTAGAAGTTCTAGTATGTGGAGCACGATTATCAGATGACTCGGCCATTTCCTCGCATTTATCACAATGTGAATGATCATCATTTGCACCTTTAGTTGACTTTGTAAGCTGTTTCTTTTCAACAAATAATGTTTCTCTTGGCGAATGATCACCGATATTAACACATACATCACGTTCACTGTAAACTCCCCTATTATGTTCCTTTACTTTCCCAACTAGGGATTCTTGGGCATGTTCATTCTGTGCAGCACTAGGCGACTTCTTTACAATCATTGGAAAATCGCCACTACCAAACATCACATCATCACGAATTGCAACATTTCCAAACAAACTGGCATGAGGAGTATTTTTTGTATGCTTTCCATGCGTACCATCACGAGATTTTCCTCCAAATCCTGATATATCTCCAACGCCAACTGTCGCGTCATCCGTAAATGTATCTGCCACACGCTGCGCCGTGCTTGTCTCCAAATCGTCCTCCAACATGGCGAACATTTCGTCTTCGTCGACCTCATCATCTGTTGCAGTTACAGCAGGTTTTGTAAACTTGCCCGGTCCAGCCGAAGTGCTCGGTTGGCAATCGTCATAAGTGCCTGCCAGATCAGAAGTCGCCTTGTCTCCCGGTTTGTCGCCCCCGACAACTGGTGTGACGCTTGGGGCAAGCAATTTTGAACGACGTCGTTCTATAGCTTTCTGTCTGTTATCCTCGATCTTTTTCAACATTTCTGGCGTGAGCTGGAAAACAAATTAGAGTGTATAAACTGCATGTGCATGCGTAAAAACGTAAGTTTCAAGGACAAGCCAAAAAGAGATAAGCCACTACCACTAGATAGAAAAGAAACTTTCAAATTAAGTCAAATTGCTGTTTGATTTGAATTGATCCAATTTGAGTTAACTGATTTAAGTAATTTGTTAAAGTTTGGAAACTAAACTCTAGCCTTTATTCTGATTACTTTTTATAATAATATAACGCAAGAAGATAAATTTGCAGTATAAAGTCGATAATTTCACAACATTATGCAACATAAGAGAGAGGTTACCCAGAATGTCACGTAATGGTTATGTCATGTAAGAAACACGATATACATAAAATTATGCCACACAAGGTACAGGATGTCTAGAATATATGATACAGGATGTCCAAAAAACAATTTTCACATGTCACAGTTTTGAAATTTTTTGAAAGAATAATCCGTGAAATGGTGCCTCTAAGAAGCTGATCAAAGACATTCTTCCATGCAATGATGATGGCTTTCATATAAAAGTTAGAACTATTATAGTGCGAAAATTTATTAAAATAGCAGTGCTGATGTTATGCAGATAGAAACCCAATAAATGTTCATTGGAGTTTCTAAGAATTTCAGTAAGTCAGAAGTACGCCATCAGAAGGAAGCAATGTCTCAAAAATCCGCACATGAATCACATTCTGCAAATGTCTGTCGTTATTGTTGACTGGAGATATAGCTCAATGGTAGTGAGCTCGCTTTCCACCCGGAAGATCACGGGTTCAACTCCCGACCGAGACATAAAAATATTATCGCCAGTTCTTTGACCAAGCACGAAGGTTTATCGAAGTAACACATGGTTAGTAATCATCCAGACTACCTTGGTGTTATCCTTGTACTACGTATTCCTGTTGTTGTTGTTGTTGTTGTTGTTGTTGTTATTATAAACCAAAGAGACTAAACTCTTTAAAATTAGCTTTCAAAGAAGCACTGCAGAAAAGAAATCGCAAGGAGGACAGCTGCTGACTTACATCAATTACATCCAAAAAGGTCATATAAACACACAATTAGATATCAAAAATACAGAGATTTGGGAGGTTGCAGGTGACAGGGTAGCGTTGCCTAAAGTAACAGCAAGGGTCATGTCAGAGGACGTATGACTCCAGAAATGAAATGTCACATGTACAAGAATGTATAGTTTACAAGTAGTACAAGTAGTAGTTTACTAGTATTATATAAAAATGTGGGGCCATCCACATATAACGATCTATCAAGTTTAGGGTAGGTAGGCAGTAGAAGATATAATAATGCCTTTACAACGCAAGGCAGGTAGATGATTTAGTCATGATATCGTTACCTGACTTTTTTCAACTTCATGCTTTTTTCTATGCCAGCAGCAGATGATCCTACAATGACGATGCCACTGATGGTTTCCCGTTAATTAACAAAAATGATGTTGTTGGAAGGAAGAATAAAATGTACAAAAAACGACGTCAGTCTGATATTGATATAAATATAAGGGGTAGGTAGGGGGTGAGGCATGTCATAATGCCATTATAAAGCAAGGTAGGTAGGTCCTCAAAATTGGCTGAAAACTTGATATCGTTATATGTAGATGGCCCCTATATTGTGGCACATCTTACCGTATGACTCATTGTAGCTGGTGTACTTAGTGCAGCAGTTGCAGGTGTAGTATGACTTGACATAGGTGTCACTGGTGCAGCTGGCGTGACGGGGGGAACGGTAGGAAGTCCATCAAGCATTTCTTCAATGTCAGAATCATTGGCTGGGCTATCGCTTGTTCTGTTCACAGGTGTGCCGCCGTCGTCGTCGTCATCATTGTCACCGCGAATGACATCGTCCGTGTCACGAACGGGCAAATCGAAGCGCAGCTTTGTCATGCAAACCTAAAGGGAAGAGTGTTATTATTGTACAAGGTGAAAATCATTATGTTGTAGTTCACTGAAGCCTTTGTGCCTAAACACACGTTCTTTACAGGAAAACCGGATGATTGTGTAAACACGAATTCAGAATAAAGAATGCTCTAAAACATTAAAAACTACAATAGCTTTTTTTTTTAAAAAGCTTAGATTAAATACTAATTACCTCGGATACTCAAATTTCGTTAAACTTTTAAAGCTACGTGCGGCTCAGTGAAACTACTAAGATTGGCAGTGGCGCCTATTTTGTCACGTTCGCGTGACCGACAAATAGAAGGCGGTACCACGATAACCGTGACCATGAACTGCAGTGTTAGTTTCTGACGTCACATGATGTAAAACCCATTTTTCGTGACATCATACATTTAAACAATACTGTAGCAATTACGCAAATGTGCTTGTTGCAAAAGGGAAGACCCCTGCCATTGCACAAACTGTGTTTAGTTTCTGACGTAAGCAATAGCCGTGTTCGGTTGCCGTTAACTAACTTTCTAAGCTAATTAATCAAATATAAGAAACAATTGTTAACTCTTATAGGCAAGAAAATGTATATTTTGGACAGTAAATTAAAACGAGATTGAGTCTAAACAATCGTCTGGTCTTCCTTTAATGGAAAAAGGGATGATTTTTCATATCCTACCACATTTTAGTATGGTACTAAAAGTATACATTTTAACACCTATTATTATGCCTAAGTATCTCTGACACTTAAATGATAAACTAAAAAACAACTGAGGAGCTCAGCTAGTAATGACATCACAAATGAACATAATTTTTAACAGCACTAACATTCCACGAGCATGTTGTACAAGTAAACAAAGGCAGAAATTGAAGTACAGTGCTACTGTGTGTGATACACCATTTAGTGTGATACACAGAAATTCGGCAAATTTTAGGTTTAAAATTTAAAGCAAAACCGGACACAGTTTACGCTTGGAATTTAAAAAATATCTTTTATTAAAAATTGAATTGTCAAAGTTGATATGAATTGATGCTGTGCACTACCTATTTCAATTTTCGCTTTTGTAAACACACGCAACATGTTCACGGGATGTTTCTGTCATTAGAAAATTACGGCTTTTAGGTTTAAATTCAAATTCAAATAATTGGCTTTGGAAAACAGTAAATAATTGCTGATTGGCTTGCCTCAAGCTGTAAGATTTACAGGAGTCCAGTTAAGGAGAAAAAACAAATCTATCACAGAATATGTATTGCAATCTACATTCTTATCTCGGTTTGCCAGACCTTCCCTTTATGGATGTTAGAAAAATCGGACAAAATCTGGACCAAAAAAAGTCCCGCATACTACGGACACAGCCCATTGTTTCGCGAGCTGACCGCTAGTTGGCGGGACGTCACTTTGCTTACATCATTACATC
The DNA here is from genome assembly GCA_030141605.1 of Tubiluchus corallicola. Taxonomy (NCBI): domain Eukaryota; kingdom Metazoa; phylum Priapulida; class Priapulimorpha; order Priapulimorphida; family Tubiluchidae; genus Tubiluchus; species Tubiluchus corallicola. The sequence goes on from JAQGDQ010000016.1 coordinate 26,763, forward strand.
AGTGCAACCAAGCAGCGTGTAACGAACATTTAGCTCGTATGTCTGGAGCGGCCCATACTAGACATTTTTGAGACAATTAGGCGATTGTTTCTACATAACAGTGAGTCTTATACATGGCACCTATTATTAGCTTAATATTAGTAAATACAGACAATCGGCAAATTCCGACCGAAGTCTCCCCATTTCTGTCTGGCAAACCAAGATGTTAATGTATCAGAAAATTTGTTCAGGTGTGAGGAAATTAACTTCTGAGCTAACATTTAACGAACAGAATCATTTTTAGCATTATTATATAGATCAGGGGTGTGCAAATTATCTGACTAGCCGGGCCACGTTAAACTTTCCCGCAATTCCTGTGGGCCACAGGCAGTTTGATCAGGGAGCCAAGTACAGAAAGGCCTAATAACGATTTTTTTGCATCCGACCTGCGTACATCATTACTACTACACTCAGTAAACTAGTTTAGAAGTTATTAAAATTTATATTACAAACCATATATTTGTACTTTCAGGACTGATAGTGGTAATTTCATTACAATGCATATTATTCTGTGTAGTACAGTGTTATTAAGCTACAACCGTCTTGTAAGGGTTAATGGCATCCTATCTAGTAGAAAAACTACCAGCACTATCTTTGGGTTCGTGGCACGCACTTCAGTTGGATACACTCAATTAATCGCCCGGGCCGCACTTTCATTAGGTTGACAAATCTCTTCGCGGGCCACACAAATTCTCTCGGCGGGCCGCAATTTGCACACCCCTGATATAGATGTCACAGTGTATGCTTCTTAACTCAAAACTCTATTCAAAATGTGATAAGATATGAAAAATTGTCCTGTTTTCCTTAATAAGAAGTAACATTAGAAATGCCAGGGACAGAATGTTGATATCAGTGACCTGAACTGGTTTTTTCTTGCCTAGGTTTTCCACACGTTCTAGAACTTCATCAAATGGCATTTTTGGAAACAGCCGATGCGCCCAGTGCTCTAACTTCTGCATCAGGAGCTTTAAGTCTTCTTTCTATAAATGTTAACATAATGTAAAGTGTGACATTCATAAATAAATGTTTACTGAAGCTGGCAAGTGTTGTTTTTGTAACAATTCATTACATCCTGACTCCAGGAGCAAATGAGTGAAAAAAAGAAGTTTATTTGGTCATTTCCAATAAGATGTGTGTAATCTGAAATCAGTGCACAACACACAAATGCAAGACATATTCCGTACGCAGTTATTACGTGGCATATATGTGCAATATGCATGCATGCAGTATGCATTTATTATATGGCATATAAGTGCAATATGAGTTGCACATATATGCCGCATAATGAATGCATACCGCGCATGCATATTGCACATATATGCCACATAATGAATGCATACTACACACCAATCAAACATTTTTGTGTATGGACATTCATACATATACTGATAATACAATGTGTTGGCCAATCATTATTTTTGGAACAGAAATCGAAATTGGGAGCCCGCCATAGCAAAATTTCATTTGAACACGAATCGCTGAATAATATGTTTGCAAAAATATTGCTTCACGGTGATTATGTTTTCAACCCTTTCCAATTTCCATGACTTTTCGCCTCATTTTCCCTGACTTTTTACCAAATTATATTTTCCCTGTCTTTTTCATGACTTTCTAGGATAGCCTGTATTTTCAAGGATTTTAAAGGATTTTCTCTGACCGTGGGAACCGTGTCAACCCTTGCCGGACACTAATCACATTAAAACCTTAGACACCACCGACACTTACGCTATTCCAGGTTAATGTCCACCGCCACCTCCACCCCTCAAGATCCAGTTAAGTATAAAAAAATGTGAATTGATTCTTTACCTCGTGGCCTCTGCCTTTGAACTTGACATCTCTGTAATAATCCATAAGAGCAGGCAAGCCTCGATCTCCACACAATCTGAACCGCGAAAAAAGAATTTCAATACGAAACTGTAAATATGCTTTGAAGGTGAAACGCTTTGATGTAACTTGCATTTTCGTTTTTTTTAGTTCAAAAGTTCATTTATTTCCAATATTATATTCATAAGATAATTACAACAAATTATGTAAATTATTATTCATAAATAATCAATTATATTTCTATCTGGCAAACTGTCCAAAATCTGTAAAATTTAATAGCACTTCTTTGGTGTATGCAATAGTGCTGTGCCGGTTAATCAATTTTATCGAAAGTCAGTCGGACGTGGTGTTTGACTAAGCGCTCGATCATAAATTAACATAATCGATAATTGCTTAATACAATAGCAAGTGCAAAATTTTGCACACCTTGGCACTAGTTTCTGATGCTTAGTTGTAGGGTTGATATCAACAAATGTCGTTAGTAAAATATTTTAATCAATATGCGTGATAAATTTATCAAATCTTTGATAAAGCGGCAACATTACTCGGTCATTAATACACCAATTTGGCAGAAAATCTGATACTTTTTAGCCTCCAGCACAATGAGCATCATACAAAATGGCAACCCTGGCCAAGAGTTAACCATGGAAAAACATGGCCGCAGCCTGCGTTCCCCACAAGAGCGATGTTATAATAATTATTGTGTTTTACGTTTTAAATTAGAAAAATATGCTTTTATATGACTGTATCAAGTATTTGAATGTACAAAAAATTTACAAAAATTCCCGGCAGAAACAAAAGTATTTTTATTGTCAGTCTAACATTGTACACTGACACAACTCTACAAAATATTACAATTGAACATTGAAGGTCAGTGATTGATCATAGAAATTAGACCGATTTCCAACAGTAGTATTGCAAGCACAGATGCACGTATGCGCCTGCACGGTGTGCACACACACAAACAGGAAATAAAAGCTTTCTTTTTCTATTTCACAATTTTCATTTACATTTTAAACAATGATTTTGCGTAGCTTCCCTACTTTTGAATTAGAACTGTTATCGAATTATCGCTCTTTCAATTTTGAAACCAAAAATTGCAATAAGGTACCTAGTAGCATCAAGTTTAGGCTGAGGACGACTTGTTCTCTTTCTAACTTGTGCCACTTCCATCTCACCTTCTGGTACGGCAACTTCAGCGCCACCTGGGAAGAAAATAAACATTTACAGTAGGCCAAGTTTTCGGAAATGCTTAGGCTTTATACAACATAAACTGATTACACATATAATAAGCCTTTTCACAGTTTTCTTGTGAGCACGTGCAGTTGCTCTAGGTAAGGTTCTAGCTAGCTGTTAAAACTGTCAGTATTACAATAGCATGAGCTGCGAGGCATTTCAAGTGTACACAAAGGTATTGTCTAGTACACTTAACCTTTGACCTTTTCATGACCGCCATCAATTGCTGGAACTGTGAAAAGGCTCACTGAATCGGAAATAATTAAAAGGGCAATGGAGCAAAAGAGACACATGGACACGTCTCTACAAACTTTTAAATTTGCACTTTGGGTTCCTGCGGTACTTCGCTCTACCATATCACAATAACCCATAGCCTGACCCTGGCGGGCACCAGGTCTGGTGACTATGGCACTGTCTCTAGCCCTACAGTATTATCTATTTTGTGGCTCGTCATAAAGTGTCATGAAAGAAAAAAATGGCATACCATCAGCTGCATCACCTGCTGCTTCATTATTGATTTCATCAAGAGATGGCAGCATTGCCTGCACAGGGTAAACATCATCGTCTTCATCAATGTCATCTGCTGCTCGATCAATGTTTGCACCAAACAAATCATCCATTTCCAAATCAACAGTTTGCATCATCTTGATCTGTTACAATTAAATAACCTGAAAATTTACAAGTAACTGTATTACATTTCATGGCACAAATATACAATTAAAATTAAATTTGACATTAATTTACAGTGAACTTCGGATATAAGGGACACCTCCGGACATGAAAAAATTGTCCCTTATAGCCGAAGTTGAGTTAGACCGAGGGTGTTTCTAAACCTGTACTTTTCTGCACTTTAACCAATATTTTAACGGATCATTGCTACACATTCAGTACAAACGGTGTGTAGGAAGTGCCTTCAGTGATGTGAGATGTATGTGACCATGGAAACCGAGCTGTTCGAAAGCTGAGTTGGCAAAAAATTGAGGTTAAAAATCATTCAATTTCGCATTGATCATAGGGTCCCTTATGTGCGAGGTTATTTACCTGGGTCTCTATTATGCTGGACCTGAATATATCGTCCCTTATAACCGAAAGGCCCATATATCCGAGTACCTCATATACGAAGATTTTTATAAGAGAACCTTACGAAAAATCGGGACTGGTGCTGGTGGTCCCTTGTAAGCCAGTCCTTTATAAGCGAGTACCTTACACCCGAGGTTGACTGTACTTGAAAACAGGAAATGTGAAAGAATAGAAACACAGTCCAGATTTGAACCAGAGATGTTCTATTTACAAGGCATACACTACCATATAACCATATAACCTACCATATAACCCATGGACTATGACAGTCCAAAGTTCTGGCCAACCATTTCAGCCATTCGCAATGCTAGATCACACTCAACTTGATAGAATGTTTCTAACTTATTTGAATAATTTAGAACTGGCTCCCTAGCTATAACAAACGACTGTCGTAATTGCTGGAGAATAAAGTATTCTAGTGGTTTATAGTGCCTCTCTTGTAAGCAGAAGTTTCCTAATTCAAACCCAGGCTGCATTCAAACTTTTCACATTTCCCATCTTTCAAATTTTGTTTCAAATTTAATAAACTTTATATTAAGATTTGCATTGCGCAGCCCTCAAAAATGTGCATTTTTGCCATTTTGACTGTAATTTTGATTTGTGTGTGTGCATTCTATAAAAACAGAAATTCTGTTTTTTATAAACCTGCTCCATATCTACTATGATTAATATTATTGATATTAATGCGGTGCGAATAACAATTTTATGAAAGATATGATATGGTGGCTAAACAGTAAAATTATGGGAAGTTGCTAAGCAAGCACTCGCTGCACTCCTGTAGTGTATGTACAATGCTGGATGAGCTGATACCCTTTTGAAGCATTATCTTTTTAACCTAACACGTTTTACTCAAACAGTAAAATAAACACCAGAAACATAACAAAACACCTTTGTTGAATCTGATAATCGGTCTTAATTGTCTCGTCCGACCTAGGCAAAAACAGCCTTGGTAAAATCTCTTCAAATATACTGCAATGTAGAGAGTCGAATTTGTTTCTTTTCTCTCTCCGAAGTTCTTGGATTCTGCCAGCTTCTAAACAGTTGTCTATGATGAATATTCAAAATTCATCATTACAATTAAGACTTACGCAAAAAGAAAACGCGAAAATGCTAAAAGGCCTACAGAAACAGAAATCTACAAAAAGTCGCTGTATTAATTTTGTTTACTAACAGCGATTGACTTTCGCGGTAAATCTGATGATGATCGTGTCGCTTACCATCCTGCCGGACAGTTACAGCATCTGATATTTTTGCAGGGGAAATTTAATAAGGAATTTAACATAGTAAAATCAGTTATGCATGTTATTTAACACAATAATTAATGTCTTACATTGCTTTTATTTATTTTTGATTTTTTCAATTTGTTTGTTCGTGTTTGAAATACTGTGCGATAGCGTCGCCTAAAATTGAAATTAATCCAACAATAAATCAGTAACACATGCAATTACGAAGCGCCAGCAGTTCAAGAAATTCTTCGAGCAAAAATGACAGCGCCCGTTGTCGAAGCACGTGTGATAAATGAAAAGGTTAATTTGAAGCGTTTACATTTAAATTCATCCAAATTACCTTCGGGGGTTAATATTTATTATCAATACAACACTTTTTTTTAATTATTTCCCTGATTCAACTTTAAACACTCACGAAACTTTAATTTCTACCGATGTTATGTATTCCACGATTCAGCTTTAAACACTCATGAAGCTTCAATTTTCTTTTCGAAATTAAATTAATAAATTTTTTCCTCCCTTCTTACGGACATTATTTTTTGAGCTCACCAGCTTTAGATTAGATTAATTGGTAGTAAATCTTGTTTTTGGTTTTGTAAAAGATTTGGCTTTGTAAGATAAATGCTATAGTGTGGACTTGATGACCTTTCGGTCTTTTGCCACCCTGTCTCTCTTAGCTGTCACAACATTTGTTAAAGCTATGTTTACTACATTAGTGAGACAAATATATATTATTCTGTATTTTGTATAGGTAAAACACATGTTAGTGCCTTCTTTAATTCTATGCTTAAGTTAGTTATGCGTTTTACAGGGAAAGTGTTTGTTTGCTAAAAAGTCGTTTCACCATGATGAAGTTATACTGGAGGAGGCGCCACTTGTCAGCTGTCAGTTTGTGTGGAACAAGTTTTACAATTACCGAGCTTGCGACTACTGCATGCGGCCACTAGAAACAGCTGAGGAAAATGCCAGACGTCTGACTGGTAATCTTCATCTTCGTCTTCCTCATCTGGAATGCTGTGCAGTACAGAAGCTTTCGCACGTTGTTTGTCCGCATTGTCAGGTAACATTTTACCTCTGTGAGGCAAAATGTCTACACTTTTAGTAAACTGCTGCGCAATTGTATGAAAGTTGTCCATACCCTCAGGTACAGTTCTCTAACTGTTAGGGCAATGTTTCGCTGCGTTGATAAACTTTTCTAGTGTTTCTGTTGGGTACTTGGGTGTCCGCGTAATTACCCGTATTGTTTATTACCTGAGCTATTAGCTGACTCATTGATTAAGCGTGCAATGAAGTAATTAAGGTTTGTCAGATAAGACCATGTGCCTTGTGTGTGAAAACACTAACTTTTGCCACTCACAGCTCATGTGTTCAGGCCTTCAGGGTGTAATAAATGAATGCCTGTTGTTAACATTACATTGCTATTAGTTAAAATACACCAGTGAACATAAATTTGTTTATTTGTGAACATAAATGATTACAGTTTCTTCATTGCCATTGAATTTTACCAATCGGGTACCCGGGTACCCAAGAGGTATAAGGAATAGGGTACCCGAGTCTAATTTTTGCTACCCGTGTAAACACTAAACTTTTTTGACAACACATAAGACAGCGAGGTATCATCTTGGATTAGCTAACTGTTATTAGATATTATTAACTGTTAAAAATGTGATACAAACCCTGTGTAATTAGTAAAATTACTTCGCTTGGGAACTCCTTTTTTGAATTCTTTCACCAATGATGTCGTTCATTGGCTGAAGAAATGTAATGCTGTCAGAAGTATAAGCTTTACAAAAAATTTGATTGTTATATTTTTGCGTAAACATTAGGCAAGCTGCAGAAGTTTTAATTAGTGTAAGCAGAGCGTGATTACAGAAAGCCACGACACGGTTAAGAAATGTCAGAAAGTCCATCAGTTGTGTCATAATTTTCATGTGAATGGCGGCAACCACCATGCCTGAAAATTTCAATGCAACAGTAGTATAAATTAACTTTGTTATATTTTTCTTTCTAAGTTTAAGTGTCAACAGTAAAATAAACCCAACATGCTAAGTGACTTGCCTTTTCGTTTAATGTTTTTTTTCCAAGAAAATATAATAAGCGTCTGAAGCCTTGATAAAATAAAGAAATGATTTTGGGTTTTAACCCGATGACTAGTGGTATTCTTCCGTCTTTTTCAAGGTCGTTTATTGCTGTGACGAGTGTAGACAAGCAGCATGGAGTCGTTATCATCAGGTACTGTGTCAAGGGTCCTCGATTGCCGATCCCCTGCATCCGTTAAATATCTTACAAGAAACATGGAGGTGAATAATCAACATCACTGTATTCAGCTTTGTTATTTCATATTTTAACAAGGATATAAAATTTCATTTATTAACCCCAATTAGTCGGAACTGGTACTGGCAATTTACTGGTGTGACCACGATTTTCTTACCGGATGACTTATGTTTTCACAAGCTAATAAAATATTATGTTATTTTTATTAATTAATAGACAAGAAAACATTCCTCATAAATAAAGCTAAAAATATTCATCTTGAAATTTTATCTATCATTTACATGCTATCTTATGGTGTAGGGAGCTTGTATTAACAGTAACCCTGTACAAAATTTGTAAATTTTTAAACTCACATGTTGGCTGCTAGGCAAGCCATTTTAACAGTAAGTTGCTTAAAACAAGTTCAGGTAACATTGCACAAATCATCAGACCATGCCTAACACACTCTTTGTTAACTAAGCAAAAGTATAAATTATTTTATATTGTCCACTGCGTAACATTGCGTAAACTTTGAAAAAATAATCAGAGCATTCTTAGCACACCGTTCACTAACTAAGCCAAAGTGTAAATTATATTATACTGCCAAGAAGATCAATAATGTGTTTATTGATAAGCCAATGGTGATACAGTGATGTTTTACCAGTTGGCGTGAATATTTTAAATGATTAGGAATTCTGTTTTTCAGTTACATAACTATTTCAAATGGCTAAGCATAATGATAAGTAATATAACTTTATATGGAATTTTTTCTTGGGATATTTGTACTTTAAAGTTCCCTTTTTCCCTTTATAAATGGCTTGTGTCTCCTATCAAGTTATGGTAAGAAATTCTTTGCAAATGCAATACCACAAATTTGATAAAACAATGTCTAAACGAGTTATGAAACTTAATCAAGATCTTGGCGCTATTGAATTACCATTCGTGAAATAATTATTGCCACAAAATGGCGATTACATATTAGAGCAGCTTGTTCTTTGCTGTTACATGCACTTTGCCATTTGCTAGTTAGATTGGCACAGCTTCTGCAAAAAAAAAACAAGAGTGTTGTACCTGTCATTTCAGTGGTGTTCAGTTGTGATGTAGTGCACACATTTGAGAGCTCATGCACTGGCACAATGGTAAAAAACATTTATTAACCAGATTTGCTTAGCCATTGTATGCTTCAGATAACAACTGTGCTTACCAAAACACTGCCTATGTAAACCACATAAATTGTAGTCATAATGCGCTCCACTAGCAAAATGCCTCATATCTGTCTGGTTTCACTAACAGCTAAGAAATTCCGTTACTCAAATCTTATACTCTAAAAATGTAACTTTATTCCAAGAATATTTATCCTACCGACCTATACAGCACCTGGTTTGTTTCATTTTTTTGTAAGTATTTTTTATTGTGTTTCTGTATTTTGTGCATTTTGTCATTAAGAATCTGTGATAATTACTATTGTTTGTACCCCTGATGTTGTATTTTGTTGCGTTTATAATTGATGTACTCTTTGTGTCTGTAATACTTTACATATATTGTATATACTTTTAGCTTATCTTAAAATTTTATAGGCAGCTGCTATTGCTGCTGCTACTACTATCAACTACAACAAACAACAAGAACAACAACAACAGCTGCTGCTGCTGCTGCTACTGCTACTGCTACTGCTACTGCTACTACTACTGCTGCTGCTGCTGCTGCTGCTGCTGCTGCTGCTGCTGCTGCTGCTGCTACTGCTACTGCTACTGCTACTGCTACTGCTGCTGCTGCTGCTGCTGCTGCTGCTGCTGCTGCTGCTGCTGCTGCTGCTGCTACTGCTACTGCTACTGCTACTGCTACTGCTGCTGCTGCTGCTGCTGCTGCTGCTACTGCTACTACTACTACTACTACTACTACTACTACTTTTTTTTGTTTGCTGTTCATTTAATAGCTGCATTTATAAATTGACTGCATTGCTTGCTTTTTGTGTATATTTGTCACATTATGATTACTGATTGCTTTTGTTCATTTATTACATTTAAGACTTACTACGCAAATTTTCTTCCTTCTGTTTTTTTTTGTTGTTGTGCATTCATGATTTAACTACATTTTCGTTCATTTGGTGCAGTTTAGTTCATTCGCTGCATTTATGATTTAACCACATTGCTTGCTTTTTTGTTGTTGCATTCATGACTTCACTGCATCTTGTTCAGTTGTTGTTTTAATTTTTAACTACATTATTTGCTTGCTTTTTTTCCATTGGTGTAATTATAATATAACTGCTTTGCATTATGTTTATTTGCTACACTTAAGATCTAACCATGTATTATTCACTTAACCATGTAGTCTGCCGTGTTTTATACTATTCCTAAGTTATATAGGGGTGGCTGACTTGATGACCTCCTGGTCTTTCACCACCCCATCTCTACACACTTTACAAAACTTATTGTATTTGCGCTATAAATATTATATTAGAGATAAATAAACCTTTTGAATTGAATTGAATACTACTACTACTTTGCAATACATGTTAAACACTGAGAATGTAACAAACTGGTGTTTTTTTCCGTCGTTTATTTTAAAATCCTTTGTTTCAGAAATGCGCATTTTCCACCGGAAACGGCAACGATAATGTTGATTGCTCGGATGATCGCCACAGTGATGCAGGTATTGTTGGAAGTATATATATATATGATCATCATTCGTGTTGTTCATTCGTATACCTTCGCTTAAAGGGGAAGAAAAAGAAATTCTAAGGTATAAGCCAAAAAAATTTCCATTCAGAGTTATATGACCTGTTTGAAAGACATGTAACTGAAAATAAAATTCGTAATAATTTAAAATTTTTGCACCCTGGTAATGCATCACTGTGTCATTATTCCAGTGTGCACCACTTGTTCACAAAAAAAACATTATTAATCTTATTAATAAGCCTAAGCAACTTAAGCTTTAGCTTATATTAGTAAAGTGTGTGCTACGAACGATGTGATTTTTAAGCTTTATTTATGAATAGCATTTTCTAGACACATGTAAGCAGTTAATCTCTGTGTCTTTACCACACTTTTGTATTTGTGTTTTTTGCCAACGTGCTTTACATATATATTGTTTTTATCATAGACAGTATTTTACTATCGGGTGTGAGTAAAATAAAAAAAAATATTGAACTGCAGGTGGTACCTTGCCAACAAGAGCTATAACTACCCAGGTTGGTTTGGTAACAGCAGGTGCGAAGGCCAGGTAGTCTAACTCTTTTGACATTCATCCACGAAATAACAGAATGATGTGTGAGAAAAACAATACCTTTATTGGCAAATTACATGAAGTAGATTAAAAAATAAAGATGAAATAGAGTTTACACTGTCATAGATTAACCTAGCTGAACCAGTGAAAGAGCAGAGAAAACCGCTTTTATACAGGTCAGATGCATGACTTGGCTTCAACAGAAACTTACATTTAGCATAAAAGGGGTGTTCAGTACAATATTAGTGACCTCATGTTTACTGCTGTATAGCGATGATCAGTTTCAACGACAATAAACTTCTGCTAGCTTTTTTCACTTAACAACATATTTTTTCTTTGAATGACAAATCTTTAACCTGAGCTCCACCAAATTTTGCTTAGCAACATTTTGTACAAAAGAGTCACTGCTAATTGAACTTAAAAGCTACTACAAGTTTACAGTACGACTCATAGCAGCAAAGCTGTTAATCTGTGTGATACTTGTACTTTACATTAATTTGCAGTGAAATTGGCTTAAAATATGGAAACTGAACAAATTAATTGCTACAATCACAATTTAGACACAATAGCTTTGTACTTAAAGCTGTAAAGGAAATTGCTGATTTCATTTATTAAGACTGCAACTGAGAGACTAGAATCTGGATTACCAAGTGTCATAATACATTTGGATTTTCCAGATAAGTGTTTTGTGGATCGTTTGTGATGCTGTTATTCAGAAATTAGGTTAGAGAGATCTGTGCACTTCAAAGTGTTGCGTGTGAACACACATATCGATAAGAAGAAATTATGAAATCTAAAAATTCATTTCCACCAATAACCGGTGATGGGGTATTGATGTTTGTGATGAAGTCTATTATCAGTTTAAAGTTTGTTATGTGTTTTGAGGCATTGTGCTCCAATTAGCATTCTTTCATCAATGTTATACAAGTTGTTTGTCTAGTGTTGCCAGACAAACATCTGGAAATATTGAACAGCTGGCCAAGGGTGTAATTCTCTTATTCTCATGGTCTGATTCTCATTCTCACGGTATTTGAAGTTTCTCACATATTTTGGGATGTTGTTTTCTTGTCAACACAAGTCTTACAACATGTAGAGTTGTTTGTTTGTTATCAGAGAAACGTGTGGCAACGTGTTTACATCGAAAAGGTGTAATTCTCTTGTTGACTCAGCTATTGCTGCTTGATGCTGCTCTTTTAAATGGTTTTGTGGACACATGCACAGCTCTTATGAAGTGTCTGCTAAACATTGTCCCCAAGTGAAGACAGTTCTTTTTGCTTTCAATGCTATTAAGAATAAATAGTCAACAAAGCATAATAAAAAATGTTAATTGAGTGATTGACAATTTAGTTTAATGGTTATGAAGGTTTTTCAGATTACTGTGCAATCAACAACTGTCAGTGCAAATAGACAGAGAAGTGGTTGACTGCTAAACTTTCCTCCAGCATCGAGCTGAAGCTTAAAGCTACACCTGCTGCTGCAGTAGGCGTTGCGTAATAGACTCAGTTTGGGACCGAAGTGTTTTGACCCAATTAACCGACTGAACTCATTAACCAATGGGTGTAGCATTACTGGCGTAGAAATATGAGTCATCAGCTTAGTATGTGCTGCGAAGGTTTTTAATGAATTTTAGAAATGAAGTAATGCTAAATTTCTTTGTGCAGTTAAAAATTAAAATAAATATACAAGGGATAGGCTTATCTCTTGCAACGTAGTTGGAATTGAATCGCAAGTGAATCGGGTGTGACTAAAACAGTTTCTGAATCGTCTGTTCACTTACATTGCTCCATGACATAGCCAGTAAATGTAGTGCTTTCTAGAAATTCTTGGGTAACGAGGTTAACTGCAGTGGACGAGCTGGTAACAAGTTCAAAGCAAAACTGCTGCGCTAACCTGTTAGCGCTTGATAAACGTACCTGCTTACAAACAATAGGGTACTTAACACGATTGTTTCTACATGTATTATGGTACCCAAAAGCGAAGTAAAGATAACATAGTATGAAATGCTGTTTGGGCACATACAAATGTCTTATGTTAAGTATGTGAAGGAAAAATATTGAGTCAATTATGCAGAGTTATTTGAGTCAATTACCGACAGTTTTTATGTACATTTGAATAGAAGCGTTTTTGAGTCAATTAAGCAACTGAGTTTATTAACTGTGTCTATTAAGCTGCGCCTACTGTATTAGTTTAGTAAAAATTCTACTAGATGGGAATACCAGTGCTGCTGACAATGTTTCCCTTAGAATGCTTTCGGGGTGTCCGTGTGATTGATGATCTTTCAGAATGACCAAAGAACATCTTGAGTCACTATTTCTTTATTTAGCAATGCCCTCTGGAAATACTTCAAACTTTTCTACTCTATCAGATGGCACTAGCAGTGCTTATAGATGGTCTCATACTGTGCTCATAGTGGCTGTGTGCATAGTAGTAGTATTGACCTTGGTTATAATTAGTGGCAATTTGTTACTTATGATTGCTGTTTACAAGCATGAACAGCTACAGACAAAAATGAATGTGCTTATCGTGTCACTAGCCGTAACAGATTTATTGTATGGGCTGTTGGGGCTGCCTTTAGAAATCTTGTTTTGGCAATTTCGATCAGGTCATGGATTGCTTTTAGTCACTGTTCAAATAGTGTTTAGTGTCGGTACAACACACCTGTGGCTGATAGCCATTGAGAGATACCTGGCGGTTTTACATCCTTACAAGTACAACGTTTACATTACTAGAAGAACGTTAGCTGTTGCCATAGTTACAGCATGGTTTTACTCAATCATTTTGGTGTGCTTGGAAATGCATGTCGCTGCCATTATCAACATAAACACATTTTTTTTGCCCATGTTTATTATGTTGCTACTGTATGCATTAATATGGAAAGCGGCGAGGAGGCAGCTCTTGCAAATTCACAATCAAAACCGGGAAGCTCGCGTAAAAGTGACAGAGATGAAGGCTACAAAGACTCTGACCATTGTCACCGCAGTGTTCTTTATTTGTTGGGGCCCACCGCTGATTGCATCACTAATCACCAAGCTGACTAGATTCTCCGTGTCCGACAAAATTTATAAGCTTCTTGTGTTGCTTGGCCTCTGCAACAGTGCTGCCAATCCAATAATATATGCAGCTTCCCACAGTAAGTTCAGAATGGCCTTCAAGAAGACCATTAGATGCGAGTGAAAGTGACTGGATAAGTGATTTAACAGTAAATGTTAATGATTATAAAGAAATGCTTTTTTGGTAGTTTGTCTCACAGAGATCCTGCCCTTCTAGCAAGACTGTGGTTAACAACCTTCGCTGTGTCCGACTGAAAACTCTGACTTCACAAGGTGCAGGGAGAATGAGTATAGCGTATGCTTAATTTAGCTAGCAAGTAGAATTGCCAGAAATCAGTCGACTCACAACTTGGTGAATTGAAAAAAGGAATTGAAATCCTGATTTCGGCTAATTCTAATAATTGTTCTTCTATGGTTTAAAACAGTAGAACTAAAATCACTGTTATTGTTTTTTGCAATGTTATTTTGATTTCTTAATTGTTGTTATTAAAGCATTAATTCACAGTAAGATTGCATTAAGATTTTTTAACTGAAATATGTTAATACAGTCGCAAGTTCGAAATTATTGCTCTACATTTAGAATAGAGAGTGAAACTGTACTTTGTTAATGTTGCAACTGACGTCAGTTAATTAAAACGATTTGATGGCATTTACTGAGAACCTCCTGAATTCAGAACATTTCAAAACATTATGAAGCCTTTTTTCTGCATTATTTTTTTTGGACTTGAGATCCATTTGTACTGTGCAGATGCTGAATCCAAGTTTGAGTCTGTGCCAAATCCAATTCCGGATATTGGACTGGTTTAACTCTGGCCTGTGTGTGGACTTGATTTGCCTGAATGAACCAGGAATGAACAAATGGCTGGTATTCCTGTTTCAGTGTTAAAGCAGTAATAGAGAAATCCCATTGGGTGATAAGTCTTAATTGCTGTAAACTGAGGCACCATCTAGTTAGATGACACACATCATCTAGGATTTGGTTTCGGATTTTCCAGGTGGATCACATCTGATGGCGCTCTGGAGAGATTAAGTTTGACAGGCCGCTGCACTTAGTGATCTTCTGCCTGAATGTTGAACACAATTGGATAATTCAGACTTTTAAACAGAGGAGTAAAATGCCTAGATTATAATGCTAATTGCAATCTCAGTGGAAATGAGATGTTTGAACTTCCCTTGCATGTTGGAGCCATTTGTTCTCACTTCCATTTGCTGATCAACTACAATCTCATTGGTGATGCAGTGCAGCATTGTGTATTTGCTGATGCTAGACAAACACTCAGTCAATTGTCAAATGTGTGGCACTCGTGACAGTTCAGCTGCTATTGCCGCTTTCCGTAAGTGAAAGCACATTCATTTGCTTGCTATGTCTGTAAAGGCATAAAGCATAAATGTTTAATGCGTTATTACATTTGCAGTTTAGAAATTGTTGATCTACACATAGATCTGATGATGAAAAAGTTTTAAATTTAATACCACGACTGACAGCAGTTAACTAAAACTGTATGATGTTGCTTACCGAGAGCGTCTTGCATTCAATTTGCAATCAGTTTTACCAGCTATTTCTTAACCATTTTTAAAATCCAACCTTCTTGATGTACAAAGCCGCAGTTGTCTCGAAGTCCTTAGCTATTTGTACTATACAAGATGTTCACTTAATTTTCACTGTTTTGATATTGTAATGGTTTTTCGTGCCTGTGTAATTTTGGTGTGCTAAATGTACAGATTGGAATCTTTTGGTTTAATTTTTAGCACTGAAAATGACATTTTTATGCCTGGAGTGATTGTCAATAAACGATGTGATGAACACATATGATGTAACACAGAATAGTTTCTTTGCTTTTGCCTGGCAGCATTGAACAGCAGACCAAGGGTGTGAGTCTTTCATTTGCTCAGCTGCTCCAGCTTGATTCTGCTCTTTTATTTTGTGGGCAAACGTGCCACTCTCCATATGAAACATTCTCTCTGCAGCATCAAGTGAAAACAGGTCTCCTTATTTTCGATACTAGTAAAGATACAATAGTTATGAAGCATATAAAAGAACTTTAATTGAATATTCGACAATTTAGTTTAACTGTTATGAAGGTTTTTCAGAGTACTGTGCAATACACAACTGTCACTGTGAAAAGGCAAAGAAGTAATGGGTTTCTAGCATTTTCTCTAGCATTGAGCTGAAGCTTAAAGCTACACTTGCTGATGTTAGTTCAGTAACAATTCTACTAGATGGGAATACATGTCATGTAAACCGTGCTGCTAACAGTATGTTAACTTTCATAATATAGTGACTCTATTGACAGTTTTCGTTGGATCAGAGAAATCAGCTAGAATGTGAAAAGTTCTTTAATTATCCACTGGAAATTGAATTCAAGTCGTTTGCATTCTCTGTTGCTGCTTTTTCTGCTACGCCATTGAGAAACCTCACTTTTAAGAGGTGTAATTTACAATGGCAGCTGATTGGGTTTTTCTAATGAAATCTGAACAGTGTTTGCTGTGAATGTTTCCCTTGGGAAGCTTTCGGGGTGTTCGTGTGGCTGATGATCTTGCGGAGTGACCAAAACTCATCTTATATTCGTTACTTCTTTATTTGGCAATGTCCTCCGGAAATGTTACAAATTTTTCTCTACTGGCAGATAGTAGTAAAATTGCTCGTAGATGGCCTGATGCTGTGCTTGCAGTCATTTTGTGCATAAAAATAGCGTTAGTTGTGGTTATTATTACTGTTAACTTTTATTAACTGTGGTCGCAGTTTGCAAGTACAAAGAGCTTCAGACAAAAATGAATGTGCTTATTGTGTCACTAGCTGTAACGGATCTATTGTATGGGCTGTTGGGGCTGTCTGCAGAAATCTCGCGTTTGTTTTCTCAAACACATCTTGTAGAATATTTAGAGATTGTTCGCTTGGTAATGTTTAGTGCGGGTACAGCACACCTGTGTCTGATAGCAATTGAAAGATACCTTGCGGTTTTACATCCTTACAAGCACAACACTTACGTTACGATAAGAATGCTAACCATTGGCATATTTGTAGCATGGCTTTACTCAGTCGTTTTGGTGTGCCTGGATGAAAACATGTTTGTGATGCGTGATGTTTTTGCAATAATTGTAGTTTTCTTACCTATGTTTGTCATGCTGATGTTGTATGTATGGTATGGAAAGCTGCAAGAAGGCAATTATTGCAAATTCATGATCGAAACCGGCAAACCAACACAACAGTGACCGAAATGAAGGCGACGAGGATTTTGATAGTTGTTACTATCGTATTTTTGTTACTTTGGGTCCAGTGGTGATCGTCGAGCTCCCCACATTCTCTGTGCCGGAAGATGTTTTTCAGGCCATCCTACTCCTCAGTCTGTGCAACAGTGCTGCCAATCCAATAATATATGCGGCTTCACACAGTAAGTTTAGAACGACCTTCAAGAAGATCATAAGATGCGAGTGAAAATAAAGTGTTACTGATTTTAAACTGATGTGCTTTTGGATAGAAATTTGAATGACTCAAAGAAACAATGGCATTTTCGAAGCTATTATGTATTTACTAAAACAGATCTATCAAGAGAACATTTTGTTCACACCCACTAATGTTTTTGGTTGAATTACTAGAATGGCCATTCTAAGCAAGTTTAATTTTTTCTTTTCCAATACAAAGAAAATGCGCAGCAAAATGTTTGATGAACCTCAGATTTGTCATGTTGTGCCAGAACTGAGTGCAGCAAGAATGAGTACATCAGTTATTATATTTGAGTAGCCTAAGGCACAAAGTCGGTTCCAGAAATCTGCCGACTCATATCTGCTGAAGCAAGTAAAATTTCAGCTCTGACTGTTTGTAACAACTATCTTCCATCCATATTAAAACTAGAGCAACTAGATTCATACTTGGTCGACTTATTCTGTGTTCTTGATAGAACAACCAGTGGAATTGCATTGCAAAGTTATGTTGTTTCTTGCTAACCCCGTAAACAAGCTACTGCATAACTTCGTCACATGTTCATGCAGTTTACTGCTAAATTCTATTACATTTTTTTAGGTATTGATACAGATGATTAATTGTTACTAGATTGTTGACAGTGAACATTTCATTTTTTAATTTGGTAGTACCTGGGACTGATTTTCCTTCTTGAACAAAAAAACGTTTAGTTGTTAGATAATGTTTTGGAATTTTTATAATTTTGAATAAGTGAAATTTAATATGCCTACATGCCTAAATGTATTTTTAGCATAGTAAGTGAAATAAAGAGAAGAAATTTAAGACAGGTCTTAAATTCGACACCTTGCCTTCAAACTAGAAAAAAAGGGAAGCAAGAAAAAAGAGAAACAAGAAAAAATACTTTTTTAATCCATTTTTTCAGTCTGAGTGCAAGGCTTCGAATTCAAGATGAGCATTAATCAAATTAATTCAAATTAGAATTCAACTTAATTAAGTGTAGTAATATGTACTGAGCAAGACTACATTCACGATAATATTGCGCATTCGGACTGATACATTTCCTCGCCAAGTAACTCTCAAGCTTGTTCAGACGAGAGAGCAAAACTTCCTTCGACAGTAAGCGCAAGCTGACGCTCGCTTCTCTGTTTGCTACAAGAAGTGTCAAGTGTAATTCGTCAAGCTGTTCACACTAAACAGTAAATCAATTCGCAACAACTGTGGGAGAGCTTTAAATTTCTTGCCGACAGTAACTCGCAAAGCAGTTCACTCTTCCGAGTTAGCTGACAGAGAGAAAACTCGCGACAGAAAACTTGCTTGTCTGTAGGGGTTGTTATAATTAGTTATTCTACTGAACTCAGTATGGTGGCAGTGGTAAGTTGCACGTTGAAAAGTTTCCTGAAAGAACTTTTGGCAGAAATACTACAGAATTTTTACCGATTTGCAAATGCAAGACCTGTGTATCGTGTAATTCAAGGCAATTTCATCGTTTGAAATTCCGTGTAATTTAGAAACTTTACCATTTCCCAAAATCAGAACTATTTCAATGCACAAAAGTCAAGATAATTCTACCATGCTCTACTGCATCATGAGGTTCAGAGCATTTCTACTGTGCTCTACTGCATCACGAAGTTCAGAGCAATTCTCATGCTCTACTGCATCACGAAGTTTAGAGCAATTCTACCATGATCTACTGCATCATGAGGTTCAGAGCAATTCTACCATGCTCTACTGCATCATGAGATTCAGAGCATTTCTACCATGCTCTACTGCATCACGAGGTTCAGAGCAATTCTACCATGATCTACTGCATCATGAGGTTCAGAACAATTCTACCATGCTCTACTGCATCATGAGGTTCAGAGCAATTCTACCGTGCTCTACTGCATCATGGGATTCAGAGCAATTCGACCGTGCTCTACTGCATCATGAGGTTCAGAGCAATTCTACCATTCTCACCATACTGATTTCCATGCAATAATTGAGTATAATAGTAAGAGTGTGGAAAGACATTTTTACATCTTTTAATTGTTTTTTTAGTCCGAGGATAAAGCGTCGATTCTAGCTTGTTTTTCCAACTTTCAATGTGCAACTTCGAATGAACAAGACAACATCGTTCATAAACTACTGGGAGAAAAGTTTCAGGTAACATCTTTTTGTGTAAATGAGAATCTTAATTTCGAATAAAAACTGCTTATTTTATTATCTGGTGCTGATATCTTTTTGTGGCCATTAAACGATTATGAGTAAAGGAGTTTCTCACCAACGAAGAATGATTCCTTTCTTCAAAACATTTATTTGTTTTTTTATTTCTGCAGATAAAAAGTAAACATGAAAAAATGGATTATAATATGTTGATTTGTCTATTATGTAGGCATTCAGTTACTGAGGAAACATGCGGTGAAAAAACTTTTGCTGTTATTGCTAGTAATGCAACCGAGCTACCAATCGATAAATAACTTTATTGCTTCTTTTTCAAATTTCAGGACCAAATCGAAGTGTTACGAAATCTCGTTATTTCCACGTTGTACGATCAAGCTGTACATGAGGTAAGGCTGCCTCTTCCCCGGTGCATTCGTTTGGCAGCATTGGGATAATTCCTTTACTAATGTAACCATTTCGGTTACTGTTACATGTAATTCTTTACACTTACAAATTATGTTGTCAAAAAGTAACTAGTTACAGTTACAGTTTCTTTAACTTCTTCAGGACTTCATTCACCATATGAACCCACGGTTTCTGCTTTTGTATTTGTAATAACTAAATGATTACAAATTAGGTATTGTTCTATTCAGAAGGATCTCGGCTAACTAATCATGTTATGTGTTAAACATTTATAAGTGATTTAATTGGTCAAAATTGAGAAAGACGCCCTTTTGGACACTCCAATTTTGCCTATTGAGTAGCTTAGTCTGGTGTACACTTGCATGATCGTACACACTATTTTATTGATCGCCTGCTTCCTACAGCCTAAGTGAATGGTCTGCTGTACAGAGTTCCAGGAAAAACCAATCGATCAGCTAAAGACAAATCAAGGACAAATTTCAACCTTTAAGCATTTGCCGATTTCACACAGATCACACTAGACATTGTTACAGTGCAAACATTGCAGTTACTGAAAGTTTTTCATTTTTTGTCAAAAGTCAATTTTTAATTTGACTAAGCTAACCAAATGCATCTCATATATAATCTTGCATAAAAAACCATTGTGTAAGTAGTAAAAACCTAGAAAATTATCAAATATAACGTAATCGCCGCTTGGTGAGAGCCTTTTTTATGAACCTATGCAAAATGTAGCAAATGTTTACGGTCCTTAAAAAGTAACTGTTAGTTTTACTGAAGTTATGTCTGCTATGGACATGAAACTGGCAGAATGAAGTCGCACTGTTGATTTGTACAGCAGAAACTGTTCTCCATAGCAACAAACTGACTGTACAGTACTGAAGTACTGAAAGTACAGTATAGTGGGCAGAGTACAGTATTTATAAACTTTGGTTTGATTCTATTTGACACAAATGCAATGTAAAAGTGACTGTTATCTCCATTACATGTTACAGCAGAAAGATGTCGGTTACAAGTTAACTTCTAAAATAACTAATATTTGTAACTTTCTCGTTACAAATTTTAGTTATTTTCTAAAGTCCTCAATATTTTCTCCCTCCTCAATAGTTAGTTATGTTTATTTAATATTTATACAGAAATTAATCTTCTCTCATCATAAATATTACTATGATGTTACTAGCCTCTTGCTTGTAAGTTGCCATATCAAATTATTAACTAATTCAGTCTAAATTAATCCCAATTTCTTTATATTAATAATCATTATGTCTTGTTACATTAATATAATAATAATAGTTGTATAATTTTTCTACAGGTCCCCATGAACTAATTATGTTATCTAATATATAAGGGGAGTGTGTAAATGACCACTTGATCCTACACTCCCCTCACGCAAACTGCATTTGCTCATTGGTAATATTACTTTTGTAACCATGTTTCAGTTTTATGTGTGAAATAAAATATCATAGTTCATAAAAGTTGTAACTCGCTAAAGTTACGGCTCTTGAATTTATTTTGAACCGTTTACTTCCATCAATTCCACTTTGGGGGGTTGTCTGCTTGTTTGTCTGTACATCTTTAATCTTTATGCAGCCTTTCAGGAGGCTAAGACTCGGCAATCAACTGCTAGGCCTAAATAATGCGAATTCATTGCTGTCTGAAAAGTTTATTTAACTGACTATGTTTTTTTAATTAGTGGTTGACGGCCGATGGTTTTCAAAGTTTGCTGGCTCTAATTGGTACAAATCAACAAGGTATTGGGACAAGGTATGAAGCAATTCTACCTTTATGAATGACAAATTTACCTCTTTTTCTTGCTGTCGTGAAGCTCACAATTTCTTTATCTTATTTTTTATTAGTTCTTAATTATGATCATTAGTCATATTATTACATTCTCTTGTTAAAACATTAAAATCCCACACAAGAAATTTCAGCTATAAAATAAGTCTATTTCTTTATATACAGTCTAAACTTTCATCCTTGAATTAGTATGCACAACATTTACCTTCATTGAATTGCTGGCTTCCTTGCTTCATGGAAAAAACTTACCTGGGCAGTTGGCTTTCAGATATCACTGAGTAAGTATGTGACTTAAACTGAGAGAGCAATGTATAGTGTTATTAATGATTTATATAAATAAAGCTCACCTGTATTCTACTTGAATGCTACCTGTATTCTGATGTCTTAGCAATTACCTTCAGAACTTCTTCATACTTGCAACATTTTCACGTATGCTTGGACAAGCAATTTAAACTTTTTTATATACAATTTATCTTACTGCGAATCTGAATCCAACAGTAAGGTCTACTTAAAGGAAGACAGGATGGTTTTTGCATATACTACCCCAATTATACATTTTAACACTGTTAATGCTACAAAAGTATTTCTGATGATTACATAATGGATTAAAAACTTAATTAACGACGGGCGAGCGCCACTGTTCATGACATCACGAACTAACATAATTTTCAACAGCAAAAGTATTCCATGAGTGTGTTGCACGTGTTTGTGAAAGCGAAAATTGAATTACAGTGCTACTGTAAGATATTCAGTGTGTTGTGCTAAAACTAGGCAAATTTTAAGATAAAAATTCAAATTTCAAATTTACCATTGTGCTCACGCGTGAGCTGTCGAACGTGTGTAGTTCATCACAAACTAACACATCTGAACTGTGAGGTGTAGCACCTGTTTTTGTGCAAAGCGTTTCCGAAATGCAGGCACTAGTGTTCGTCTAACTAACAAATAGCAAAATGCATGTAACAGAGAAGAACTAGTGGCGTGAACGTGAAATTGTGTTAGTTTGGTAATAATTCTTTCACGTAAGTCATACTTTAAAAATTAGTATGTTTCCTTTCAATATTTTAAAGAATAAATTGTTTTGACCTACAGCTTAAGATTGGGTCTGATTTTGCTTTAATGCCTATAATACACCAAAGCGGTCAGCATCTGGCACCAGGTCCAGCATTCGGTAGCGAGAAAAAATGTATATTATGTATTGTCAATGGGTGATGAGACCAAAGATTCTGGCAGCGACTATCTGGAAGTTGTTCGTGTTTTTTGAGCATCCTGTGTCAGTTCCTCAATCAGCAAATATGCAGTGATGATTTATTTGGTTCTTGACTTTCTGGCTTGTCGTTTACATTAGCATTACTTTTAGTAGAATCGTCCTTCTCGATACCAGGCCGATGTTCTGAATCATAAAGAACTTCTGGCATAGCAGTTTTACCCTGTTTACTAGATTCTTTCAAATCTTTAGGTTCACCAGTAACTATTTAGTATTTAGTAGCAGAAATATTTTTATGTTGAAGACTTCTAGGTTTTCCCAACGTTAATCTAATCTTTTTTATTGCAGATGGTTCAGATTCTGAATACATGTCATTTGCACTATTAGAAGCACCTCTCTCTCTCTCTCTCTCTCTCTCTCTCTCTCTCTCTCTCTCTCTCTCTCTCTCTCTATCTACCTTTTTTGGAGTAGACACCTGTTTACTGCAACTTGGGCTTATTACAAGTTTAGCAGAATATTAAAATTAAAACAAACCGCCTGGGAACAGATTTTCATAGACACAACCAGCTTAAATCATTTAAATTGTTCACAAACTTACCCCAATCAACAATCATACAAAACTGAACAAGATGATGCAGAAAAATCAATACTCCTACAACAGTAGTTTTACTGATTACAAGTTTAGTTTTTTTCTAGTTCTTTGAGCGCTTACGTGCACAACTGTGATAAACTAGACCTGCCGGCAGATGAACGTGCAGAGCTGGATGAATTCATCGATACTTTATACGTAGACATTGAGAAAGGTATTGCTTTCTTTAACATTGCATTTGAGTATTGCTACTTGTGTTTGTTAACATATTTCACTTTACAGTTGTCTGGGATTAATTTTTGTTTTATAATAATTCTTTCATAGCCAATAGTTAGTGTATTGTAAATTTTTTTGTAACATCATGTTGCGAAATTTTAATTTCTAAAATTATCATAGTCTAAACTTTTGCACATTTTTTCTTTGCCACCCGATATATATCTTTAACTACTACAAATTAATCAGAATAATTTGTTTATGTTTACAGAATCTGGGACATTCTTGAATTGCGAAGGATCGGGCCTGTACTTTTTGCAGAGCACGTGTAAGTTGAAAAATTGCTGTATATTTCTGTAAACCGATTTTGTGTTTATTCTCACCTAACGACACCAGTGTGTGTGTGATATTAAAGCACAAGAATACCCACCACTTACATAAAGCTTAAAAAAATCCATCTTGAAATTTTATACCACTTACTTATTGCCTTTTTTTCATGCAGGGCTTGCGTCGGCAGTAATGCTGTATAAAACATGTAAGTTTATACTCCCGAAATGACCGTTAGACGCAGCCATTTGAACAATAAGTCGTTTGAAACAAGTTTAGATAACACTAAGTAAAGTTTGAAAAAATAATCGGAGCATTCGTAGTGCACACGTCACTAACCAAGAAAGATTTTAAATTACTGTATCTTGTCAGTAAAATTAAAAATACGTTATTGGTTAGTGAGTGGTGCACATTGGAAGTGAGTTAACGACATTTTGCCAATATCTTAAATAATTAATAATTTTCTGTTCTAGTTACATAAGTCTTTCAAGCAGGCAAGCGAAATGCTAAGTAACGTAGATTTGCATGGAAGGTTTTTTGCAATCTCCTTTTCTTCCTCTGATTTACATTGTGCGTATATGACGACATGTAATGGTGCCGTCGGAACAGTATTGCGGGAGATTTAAAATTAAAACAAACAAAAATTCCTTTTAATGAGAGTATGATCTATGCATAAAAATGCTATAAGGTAATATAGTTTTTAAGATGATTTTTCTGAAACCTACTTCACGTAGCACTTTTCTTGTCCGTTAAGTGTTAATGGCATGTTCATAAGTAAGAACAACATTTACATTATTATTTTCAAATCTCAGGTCTCTGTTGAATTTCAGTTGTCATTATTTGCCCATTATAACAAGGAAATATAAGCTGAAAGTTAGAAATTACACAATGTGAGTAAAAAACAGATTTTCCTGTAAACGTTTTATTTTAAAGGCACACACAGTCTCTCTTGGTTTGTTGTACAAACATGTCAAGTGGTTAGATAGCTAAAATGGAAATCTTCGAGGTACTTTAGTAATCAAGGCATTTCAAAACAGTGATACAATCGAAGGAAGTCGTTTGTATAGAAATTTTATTTTTCGCTTTGAAAATATCTGTAACAACAGAATTGTTTTTTGCATATCTTATCCATGTTCGGAGCACATGTTTACATCACCACGAATCTCATAAATTGGGTCTGCTTATGCCGGCATTTTAACAATGTGCATCGTGATGTTAGAGTTGTTACTTTTGTATCTGAAGTAGAATCGACAACCGATATCGGCAGATCAACTAGTTTGATGAAAAAGTTGTAGGCTGGCGAAATAAACTTGTTCAAAACTCGGTAGTTTTACATGTGCTGTCAGTTATCTAATCATAATAATTGTCTATCCAATAGTCCATATTACCCAAACATAAACAGTAAAGGCGGACATCATCCCCGTCATTTAAACAGTAAAAATAAAGTATATTCAAGATGGCATCTTAGCAAAACATTATTTTAAACGTGACTACTTATTCGCTCATTGCTTGCTGCCCCGCCCTTCCAACCTAATATGATAAAACTACTGTATTAACTCAATAAGCAAAGTACCTTTAGTTTCATACAAAATATGTAGTTATAGAATATACAAACTGATAACTATGAAACTTATTAACAGGTGGCAGCACTAACAAATATATGGTGATAGAAAATACAAACTGATTAATACAAAACTTATTAGTAGGTGGCAGCACTAACAAATATATGATGATAGAAAATATAAACTGATAAATGCAAAACTTATTAGCAGGTGTCGGCACTAACAAATATGTAGTGATCTGTTAGTATCTGTGACAATATGAAAGGTTATTGTGTTCTGTGTCATCTATCATGCTCATGTTGCATAGTTTTGTAGAAACTTCCATTTGTATAAGAATCTTAAAATAAATACCTTGTCATTATTTATGAATATGAAAATCAACAACTGAAGCAGCAACAACAAAGAAATGACATGTTCGAATTCCAGCATTTTTTTGCGTGGCAGTTACGTGAATTAATTCATAAAATGCGTTAAATCTCAACAATTGAACATTTGCCGTACTGTATCTGCACTCACCAAGCTTCGGCTGCGTGTGGTGAGTGATGTCATGGCAGGATGAGGATGATTGTCGGAAAAGTATTATGGGATACCTGTGCCTGTGTTTACTGTGGTGACAATCTGGCTGATGAGCTGCCGAGTGCAGAACTGTTGGAAGTACAAAAGTTTATTTTTGTGTTGTGGAACTTCTTTGTATGTTATACGTGTGCAAAATGCCCAGAATTTATGTATCACGGGGGATGTAGTAAAGCAACAAGTGATGGTGACAATCTTTTCAAGTTTCCTGCCTTGACGTCATCAATGAATGGCCGCCCGAGCGCTGAATTGCGTGTATAAAGCAATTGGCGTGAGTAAATTGAGCAATTATTTACCTACTTACTGTATTATTTTATGAAAGCAATTGGAATATCATTTCAACACGTTCCTTAAACTTTTGTTAAAAATTGTTGGCAAGGCTGGGCTTTTACTTTAAATATAAGAAACTTTCCTTTCCCACAGGTAACCACAGTTGCGTTCCAAATGCCGAAATCCAGTTTCCACACAACAATCACAAGCTGTGTCTAGTCGCATTGGAGGGCATTCCCGAGGGTGCAGAAATTTGTATCTCGTACTTGGACGAGTGCAGTTTACGGCGGAGCAGACACAGTCGTCAGAAATTACTCAGGTTTGTGTGCGTGCTTAGTGGAATTCGAAATTCATCAATATATCAGGACTTTGTTGAATTGCATCCGCCCCCCCCCCAAAAAAAAATCCACTTTAACATTGAAGGTTACCACTGGATTTGTTTAATATAATAGTAACAATATTTGTTTTGTATAGCGTCTAAATCTATCGACAGCACAACTGACAATATTCAAAGGCACTTCACAAACACATCTAACATCACCATGACGGACTTAAAACAAAAGGCTTGCAAGATTAAACACAAAGTCTACTAAATCTTGTAAAATTACAATAAGTAAATACATAAAAAACACACAGATTTACAAAATATAACGATAAATCAAAATTTCAGATACTTCAAAGATCATATGTTATCTTAAATAAGTATGTTTTAATTTGCATTTTAAAAGTATTAGTGTTTAAAAGTGTCCTGATGTGGATAGGCAGGCTGTTTATCTGGATGAGCTCGTGTGAACACAAAACGCACGTAGTTCACATGTTCTATCAAGAAAATTCTGAACTGTTTGCATTGTCTTTAAATTTTCACAATGCAGTTACTAACAGCATGTTCACACTAGTGCGTTTTCTTGCAAACCATGTTGAGACTAAAGAGCAAAACTTGCTGCGAGTTACCGTCTGACAATTAGCTCGTGCTGATGCTCACTCATTGTCGAGAGTAACTCACTGTGGCGTTCACACTAGACAGTAAATCAACTTGCAGCAACTGTCAAAGACCTTGCAATTTCTTGCCGACAATAACTCATAAACTGGTTCACACTTACGAGTTTGCCATCAGAGAAAAAAGTTGCGACAGAAAGCTCGTTAGTCTGAATGGACAAGTTTGAATCAACTCACTGTAGATACCTACATTCTATCTTAAAGATTTCAGGGCAAGAAATAAAAGTGATGTGCCAATTATAGAAACTATGAAAGGATGTCAGGAAGTGATTGACCCATCTGTCATTTATATAATAATATTTTAACATTAGGTTCTGATTTTTTGGTGCTGTACTTCTCTGTTCAGCGGGGTATTGCTTCTTGGCATTTGTGCTTAAACTTAGTTCTCATTTTGTAAATGAACGAGCTAGCAAAATAAGCTTTTCACAGTTCCGGCGATTGATGATGATCGTGAAAAGGTCATAGATTAAATGTACCAGACAACGCAGTTGGGTACACTTCACAACGCCTCGCAGTCCGTGCTGTTGTAATAGTAATAGCTTTAACAGGTAGCTAGAACCTTACTTAGTTCATTTTTTCTTGTTTCCAAGCAAGATCCTGCTTGTAAATCACTCCATACACAGACTAATGCATAATTAAGTAAAGTCCACCTAAAATAATTGAAGTTACTGAACTGGTTCTGCAGACGGTTTTGCTTTACCCACAAATCACTTGACGGTTGTAGTTAGGATGAGTTGCTTTGGTACGTTTAACCTTTGACCTACAGCAACTGCGCGTGCGTGTCTCAGAAATGTCCGGTAAACACATTATAGCATTCCGCCTTTTTCATACTTTGACACTTCATGACTTGTACAATCACTTTTTCTCTTTGTCTTTCAGAGAGAACTACTTATTCAACTGCACGTGTTCAAAATGTGAAATGGAAGCAGATCAGGGCAACATCACCTCCGAGGACGATGACGACAATGACGACGGAAACGAGATTGGTGCTGAAACGTGCGACAAAATGGATCAAGTTTCATGATATTTAGATATCATATTAGATTGTCTTGATATCTGTGATCATCTATAATAATGACATCTATGTCATTGGCAGTCACAGCCCATATCTGAAATTAGTAACGGTGCTGTTTCAGAAAATTTTTAGCCATTGTTTTTATACAGTGTAAAACGAAGCAAACATATGTAATTTTAATGATGTAATTTGTAATTGTAATTTTAAACGAACAAAGTTTATGCACAAACTTGATAAAATTCAAAACAGAAAAAATATTTTTTGTTTACTAATAGCCTAAATTGTCCCAGTTCAGGCTTGATTCATTCGTGGTAAACACGTGACAACTGGCAACAAACCGTGTGAGGGACAGTACTTTCTCTACCCGGGCTCAAACATGTGCACATGGCCGCATGTGCACAACAGCCAAACACCGCATTGCTGGAGTGCACTGTGCTGGGCTGTGAAGCAAACAGTACTACCCTCACGTGCTCTGGTTCGTACAAGTATAAAGAAAGAACTAAAGAAACAAGAATTGTTATATTGTATATTATCGATAATATCAAAGTGAAAATAGGGGCTGCTGCAGTTCCACAGTATTATTGCAGAGGTCCTCACATCACAAATTATTAATGCATTTTTGGAAGTGCGGGGTCTGTTGTTGTTGTTGTCACGTTTGTCACATTGTAGGAGACAGAAATTTTGTCCAAAGACAATACAGGCCGTAACTGTCCGATTTTTACCTCAAAACTACATCTGGTTCCTGGTAAACGACACGAAAGAGGCATCGGAATGTTGCTATACACCATCTCTTTTGTGAGAAATCCACAAAGAAACCAATCTGGGCTTATACTTGCTCAATTCCAGTATGGCCGGTGCTTGCAATAAGTTCTGTGTTCTACACCCGGTCCGAGATGCCGGATCCAAACATTATAGTGTTTCTTTGTGTGTCTTCACATACGTTGCACTCATTACAATAAACATTGACAGTGTGTCAGAGAATATTGACAGTCTGTCTGAATATTGACAATGCTTGGTAACTTGTGTATAAAGACTGTGTAAATCATGTAAATCAGGTAATCAGAAAAGAAGCCTTTATTAGCTTAAATTTAATATTTGTGTACTTATTTTATTGTATACATGTTTAACTTTGAATCCGTATTTGCATTACATGGTATTTGTAATATAGTTAAGAATAGAAATAGTATTATTCACACTAAATAAATTTAGTGCCGGCATATTATGTTTTTTGCTACATTTTTTCAAGTTTTAGTTCATTTATATTGATGATGTATTATTTTCCTGTGTCGATGTAGCAGAACCTGTTCAATAATTTAGTCTTGTTTTAAAATGTGTGAAACTTCATTGTTGTACGTACATTGTGTAGGTGCATATGTAATGTGTGGGATAAACAAAGTACTGTATGTTTGTAGCTGTTTGCTAAAAAAAGACAAATGCTCTGGGATGTCAAGTTGTTAGAAAGGTTTAGCAATGAAAGTGCAATAAACGCCTCGTGTAATGAGTAAGATCACTTTAAAGTCGCGATCACGTCATGCTTGGGCCCTTCAATTTTGAGAGGGTATTCTTCCACCAATGACGTCGTTTGTCGATAAAGAAAAGAAACTCGCTGTCAGTTTCCACCAAAGAGTAATAAGTTTTTACGAAAAATCAGAGAGGCAATTTTGTGATATTTTTGCATGAAGTAGACGAGCTGCAGAAGTTTGAAGTGGTTTAAGCAGTGTGCATTGTTGGAAAGCCACGATGTGCTTACGAAAAGTCACTAAGCCCACTTGTTACGTCATAATTTGCAAGTGAATGGTGGCCACCATTGTTCCTGAAATTTCTATACAGCATTAAAATAAATTAACTTTGTGCTTCGCAAACAATTTTTGCCAATTCCTTTGTTACATTTTCCAACTAACAGTAAAATAAACCCAATATGCTGAATGACTTGTTGTTTCCTTTAGCTCTAGTAATAAACTACATGCTTTTTCTAAATTGAATAATTTTTATGTTGTAGTATTAGTGAACAATTAAAGTACAATATGACTCTATAGGCTTGACATCGCTGAAGAGCAATTAAACTTGTGACTGACAGCAGTGGATGTTGTGACGGTTTTCTTAACAAATCTAGGCAGCTTAGACAGGCGGTTTTACAAGTTTGATCATCAACCCGCTGTTTCCTTAATTGAATCATTATTTTTGTTGATATTAACAAGGCACACGATAGCTCCAAGCCTTATCGAAACCTTAATACCATATAAGTACGTTTATTTAACGTGAGCTCAGTAACAACTGGGTCGATTTGAGTGTGAAATGCACTGAGGGTTCAGTGGGCTGAGAGCATGTGAGCGAACTTTGTGTTGTGTTGTAAAAACTAGCTGTATTGCACTTAACTTGTTGTTTTAATTGGTTTGTATTTAAAGCCAGCCTCTTGCCAATTTTCCAAGTAATCTTTAGGCACAAAATTAAGTGGTCTCTTCCTCCAATAATATAATTCGGAAGACCCCGTGGCGTCTATCGAAACACTTAATAACTGAGTGAATAAAGTAATGAATTCAACAAATCACTAAATAAATTAGGTAAATGAGGGATAAATAAGTAACACTTGATAATTAAATTAGTAAAAAAGAAAATAAGAAATAAGCAAATATTGGTACTAATGGCTTAATTGAATTTACCTGTTTAACTGTTTATTTTCTTACCTTTTTTTGTTTACACAATTTTCAACTGGTTTAAGCCTTATAATTCATATTATTTACTTATTGACGTTTGTGGACGCATAATTTATCCACAATTTTTAAATGAATTTCTGTTCTTGTTAATGCCTACATTTTTGAAAGTCGGTGCACAAATAGCGGAAACTGTAGCGTTTTTCGGGAAAAATCTGTTTCCATCTTGCCGCCTTGCAGAGGCGCAGCCAGGTTTTAAAATTAGGGTAGCAAGCGCATAAAAAAGCGCCATGGCACATAGCAAACAACTTTTAATGCATTTGATTAAATTCAAACACGAGAAAGATACAGTTTTGACGGAAGTACATACATAATTCTTATATGGTAACTCTTATTTAACATTGAAATACAATAAATTGTCTGTTGGTTCTTTGCTTCTATCGAACAAATGAGTTACCTAAATGCACGCTGATCAATGCAAAGTAATGACGCCAGAAAATTTATCCAAGGCTATGCGATAAAACGATTGGATTACAATTATCATACTAGTGAACTACACAGTTTAAAAGTTGTTGAAAAGGTGGCAGTTTTGAAAAATGTTCTCCCTTGCTCCCCCATTAGTTACGCCTCTGCCACCAAGCCCATTCTCGTTGGAAAAACCTGGAAACGTCTGACATTTTCGGGGAAAACTAGGAGAAACTTGTAGCTTATTCAATAATTTTGTTGCTAAACACTACAAACAAACATTACTTAGAATAACGAGTCACTTGCACACATGCATATAAATTATGTACTTACACACACTTGAAATTTTAGTCCTCTGGATTCTGAAATGTACTCCACCTCTCTTTCTCTCTCTATTTACCACTCTCTCTCTTTCCCTGCCTCTCTCTCTCTCTCTCTCTCTCTCTCTCTCTCTCTCTCCACTCATCTCAGCTCTACTCGAATCCACGCCATCTACTGCCATATATTTAAAATTATTCTGCCAAATATTCTGCCATTTGATTACGGTGCGCGGTAAAAGTGGCACAGAAAAAATAGTACCGTAAAAATGACACAGGAAAAAATGAGACAGGTAAAAATGGCACAGGAAGAATGGCGCAAATGGAAAAGTAGGTAAAATGGCGCAGATGGAAAAGTAGGCAAAATGGCAATAATGGAAAAGTAGGAAAAATGGCTCATACATTATTTTGATGTAATTGATTTATGTAATAAAACTAAAATGGGCTCAGTGGGAAGCAGATTTCTGCCAAAGCCGAATAATTCTAACTTATTCGTCTGATATTTTTGATTAAAACAAAGATAAACAATCAAACATACAAAAATGTACATGTGCTAGTATTACATAGACTAGCAAAAAAGAGTGAAAAGACTCATAAAATATTTGTTCATTAAGTAGATAACCAATAATGCACGAATGTTCCACATAGTATTTATCTACCCTTTTACCCATTTTGGCCATTGTCATAGACTGACAAATACGTGCAAGTTACCTTATAAGGCTATACACATTCATAAGCAAAGGTTTTAGAAAGCGTTGTAAACATGGCTTTACAAGCGAGAATTTCTTGAAATGGAACCTGGAACTAACTCGTAGTTGTTTGTCCAGGTGGAGATAACAAAAAGAAGCACCAAACACTCCCTCTGAGACCTGCACGAAGTGCTTCCCAATTTTTTGCATGTGTTGTTTTGAGAAAAAGGAACCTGTAAAAAATTCTTATTTTAGCATCCTGTGCCCGCCTTCTCCACGAAGTTTCTTGCAAATATGTTAAATAGTTTTTGCGTAATAGGCTTACTGCCATAACAGACAAAAACAACCAAACAAACAGACAAACAAAGAAACAAACTGTACTGAAGCATAACTTCCTAGGCAAAGGTAAAAATAACTAAAATAATTATCGCCCACGGTAATACTAACCCTAAACACATATTTTACTAAGTGTGCCATTTTTACCTGCTTTTCCATTTGTGCCCTTTTTACCAGTGCCATTTTTGCTGTGAAATTTTTACCTGTACCATGCTAACCTACTTTTGCATTTGTGCCATTTTTCTTGTGCCATTTTTTCCTGTGCAATTTTTTCTTGTGCCATTTTTCCTGTGCAATTTTTTCTTGTGCCATTTTTCCTGTGCCATGTTTTCTTGTACCATTTTTACCAGTGCCATTTTTATCGTGCAAATTTTTCCTGTGCCATTTTTACCTACATTCAAATTCGACCGCATCTCTATGTCTACGTGAGTGCATTAGTTTGTGTTTGTGTGTGTGCGTGTGCGTGCGATTGTGAGAGAGTGGATAAATTTTCAAAGTTTTCATTCCTACAAAACAAAAATAAAAATAAAATCTTTCAGGCTTTCAGTTAACCACGCCAAACACCAGTATAAAATGGATGAAGTGAAAGCTTTCTGGGCTGCTATTATGGAAATATTGGAATTCTGGCAAGAGTGTAGACACATTATCATTAAGAAGCCACCACATAACCATTTTAATGTTGCTAAATGTCGTTGTTGTTGTTGTCGTCGTCGTCGCCGTTGTTGTTGTTGCATCATTGGTTAACCTACAATACAGCGCTGCGAAAGTAATAGTTTTCTTTATAACTTTTAAAGTAAAGTAAAGAGTCTTAACAATATTAATTTAATTTAAAACAAGTGTGATTTTATATGGTGCTACAAATTTATATGGTCTACTGACAATCATGGACCATTATGGAAATAATACGTTCTAAAGCTATTTGTAACATTTTCATATAAAAATAAATTCTTATCTTATCTGGTCTCCTCTCATTTCACCTCACTTCACCTCACCTCGCCCCAACCCACTGCCAATAAACAGGTAAAATTTTAATAAGCTATGTTTAAAACTATAAACGCCGTTCACAGTTCAAAATGTTAGGTAGATGGGTACAGGAGAATGAGTTAGCTTGGCTGGGTTGTTTTTCATATCATTAGACACTACGGTCTTCAGTTCACCTTTTATCACCTTTTTTCACTTATTGACATGACAACCAGCGGCGGATTATGATTTTATGGGCCTTAGGCTTGAGCTTGGAACGGGCCTTTTAAATGTTGCTACACTGCTGAGCTGACGTGTTTTTGTGGAGCTCTCGTCGTTTGTAAAGGATGACAAATTAAACAATTTATCACTGATGCATATTGAGTCAGATATGTTGAAAAAAATGGACTTTTCAGAAATCATAACTGACTTTGTCCCCAGAAAAATTCGGAAACTGAAATTTTGAACTTAAACTGTGTAAACGTGAATTGTGTAAACTTAAATTGTGTAAACTTGATTTGTGTAAACCCGATTTGAAATATAGTGACTGACTTTTGAAAAAAAAAAACTTTTTTCTATATTTTATTTTGGCGGGCCCCTTGCTCTTTTGTCAATTTATTTTTTTTACTACAAAAAATTTTTTTTCGTTTTATTTTGCCGGGCCCCTTTTGATCCCGGGCCTTAGGCTTCAGCCTATTCAGCCTATAGGGCTATCCGCTACAGATGACAACCATGCTGTAAACACAATATTTGTAACAGCCATTAACTTAGGTCATAGAGCAGGAAGCTTCACAATCAATGGCTCATTTAGTGGGGGTCATTTAAAACTTCCTGTTTAACACCACTCTGGGTCAAAGGTCACACAGGATACAGCACAATTTCATCCTTTATCCATCACTATAGTGTGCATCGAGTCAGAAAGCAATAAGCTAATTTAATTAGACTACTAATTACGTCTAGTGCTGCTTATGATTATGGCTCATTTAAATAACTAGAATTTCATTTTGATGTCTATAAAAAATTTATTTGACATGAATCCTGTTTAGAACAACACAGTTTATTTTATAACTGTTATGCCGTATTAATTTCTATCACACATATGCTGCAAAACGTACACCTAGGGCAAAGGAGAAAGCCCCAGTCTGGTCCTCCGTTAGTTGGAAACAAATTCGAAACATCCATTCGGTTACTCAAAGTCAAGTGCAAGTCCTGGCATGTCTTTGATTTTCTCATTGTAGATTTTGTCGAACATTTCGCTTTCAGCAACAGTGAAATAGTTTTTCCAGTCACCAATTTTGCCTGTAAAATTACGTAATCTGCTTTAGCTTAATTAAATTATTGAAGTGTTAAAAATAAATTATTTAAAACGATTGTGATTATTGTTCAAAGTATGGAGCCCTGGTAGAGCCACGTTGAGAAAAATTATTAACTTGGGGCTACGAATTACTAATCATCGTGCATAAAATACTAATTCGTGACCACAAATTATTAATCCGTGGGCACAAAATACTAATTCATGGCAACGAATTATTAATCAGCGTGCACAAAATTCTAAGCTGTGGCAAGGAATTATTAGCCCGTGTGCACAAAATACTAATTAATTCTTGGCCACGAATTACTAATCCGTGCATACGAAATACAATTTCATGGACATAAATTATTAATCCGTATGCACGAGATACTAACTTGTGGCCGCGAGTTAGTAAGTTTTCTAAACGTGGCCCTTCGAGGGGTCCACATCAAAGTGAATGGATGTCTCAAAGATTCACTATGCGTTCAAGCAAGTTCGTGCATGCATTGTTAATAGCCTTTTGACCGTACCGCCATTGTTATGGCGACGAAACTAATGTAGAACGAAAGCCCAAAACCATGGCGCGGGCATGCTTTTTGCTATAGGCCTACGTAAAAGTCATTAATGATACATTAACTCAGGAATAACCAAAGGCGAAACCTTTTCTGATGAAGTGCGATACATTCAAATCAACGTTAATTTCGTATGGATCTACAGAAGATTTCCCATCAGCTGGTCCAGACCAGTCGTCAACTATTGAGTCTATTTTATTGTCAATGTATTTTCTCATTGCCTCAAAGCCCGTGGCTTCTGCTACTGTAACTGCTTCCTCGTTGGTTAAATCAATATCCAGGAATTTTGCTATGCGACACACAAACTTCTTTCTGTCCTGCAAAATTTGAGTCCGTATCAGTGAAGCCACAAGTGGACATATATATAACTGAAGTTCTGACCAATAAATAAATGTTTGGACAGATGGACATAGTAGAAAGAAATACTGTTTAACACTAGAAGGACTAGAATAGTTTACTACCTACAAGGACCTTATGCATAAATCATAAGTTATTTATTTCACATAACACGTTTACAATAATTTTGTGTACAAAATGTAGGGAAATCGCATACAATGAACATAATACAATAACTTTCTACTGTTTCTAAACAAGAAACGCCTCACGCTATGTTTGTCTATATAATATAAATGTAAATTCGTTGCGGGCAATCAAAAAGCAGGGCTTGTTAGATTGTTTCACCTTGTGAAAGTAAAAAAAGTGAAAATAAACTGAAAATTATTAGAAGAATCGTGTGATAAAGAAAAACATTTAGTCCATCAGAGTGGAACATGCCATGAATGAATGAATAAAGCAATCATGGTTTTCATTCTTATACAAAAATAAATCGAGTAGCCTAATTATCAGTCGGATTTTATTGAAATTCAATGACACATCGAAAAATTGATTAATTTCATAAAAAATTGGATACATATAGTACAAGCATAATGACTCATCTATGGCAGACTTCGTACGACACCTGATGGCCTGACTGAGAACTCACAGTCAAGAAATCTTTTAGCTTGTAAGTCGTAATAAGACGTCGGAATGAGTTTGCTGATTTACATTCACACTTACTATAATTGTGATGTCAGTGCATTGTGAGAATTTACACTATACAGTATGTATTCAATACATTACTATATTTTACAATGTACAGTATGTATTCAATGTACATTGAGATAATTTACATGTACAGTTATGTATTGACATAAATTGATGCAAACGGTCATTCTGACGACTAGCCTATTTTTAACAAGGTTAAAATAACATTTCAGTCCTGAAATTCTGTACAATAGTAGTTGTCACTAAGCTAGGAAAAGTAATAAACAATAGGAACAAGTCTTCCAGAGATTCCATAGATATGTACAAAATAGAAAAAGTGCATTAATTGAGGCGTCCAGTCCTTCCAGTGTATATACTTTACATTTCAAATATCTTTATTGCAATTGTTTAATAATAAAAATTAGTTACCCTCACAACATCTTCATATTTGATAAACAGGATATTTTTGTCCTCTCTACGTTTCCACCATTTAGAAAGATGATCAAACCAGTTTCCAAATCCAACTGTCAAGAACTTTGTATTAAATGAACAACAAACAATTCTATCACATAAACAAAATAGTGCACCTAGAGCCTTTAGCGAAAGTACTTTATTTTTTACATATAAAAACGTTGAATGCCCTTTATAGTCTCACAATGATATTTATTTCAGGAGCTTCCGTGCTAGCGGGCCTCATCTGCTGAATAGACTGCGCTGTTAACCTGAGAGTGTTCGCGAGTGTTAACTTTAGTGTGCTGATAACCAACTCAGGTTACCAGCACTCAATATTCAGTTCATGAAGCCCGTTAAGGAGAAAGCTCCTGAAATATATAAAATCACTGTGAGACTATAAAGGGCATTCAACGTTTTTTATAAGGTGAAAATGGAATGTCTCGGGAAAGCTCTCTCGCATTTTAATTTTTGTTTCATCCCTACCAGTGGTGGCCATGTATAGTAAAATGGTTGGCACTGGTTGTGTGTTTGGCTGCAACCCGTTAATATGATATTGTGGTACCTGTTTGGTCGGTCTGCCGTGTTGCAGGGTAACGGATCACCAGTCAATTAAGGGACCACAGTTCAATTAAAAACCAGACAAAGGACCACGGTCAAGGGACTACTAGACAAAGGACCACCTGTCAAGAAACCACAACGGACCACCAGGCAAAGAACCACTAGGCAAAGGATAACCAGTCAAAGGTTCACCTGAAAGGGCAAAGAACCACCAGTTAAAAGACCACCAAATAAAAGTTGGCAGTCCAGGCAAATGTCAACCGAAAAATCGTGTGAGATGCATTGTATTTTGTCTTGATATATTTATATTAGTAATTAGCAGAGGTTAAACTGCAAAGTTATGCATTATGTGTTTTTCAATATCCTTCAATTCACTTGGCCAACGCATCGCTTTTATGAATCAAATAATTTGATGCATAAAATTAATAATTCGTGCTACGAATAAAAATAAATAAAAATTTTAG
>JAQGDQ010000016.1:70000-169164 GCA_030141605.1 Tubiluchus corallicola
TGAAAGGGGTTTAGCTAAGTGGTAATGCCAGACGACAGAGTAACCCTAGCCTTGTACGTACACGGTACATTTTGCTTTGTGTTGAAATAATTATATTATTTGCCAATTCTATTACGCATGATTAAAAGAGGTTCTTACCTGCTTTAAAGTTATAAGTTACCTCATCTAAATGTTTAACACTTCACACCTGAGAATAAGAAATAGTAACACTACGACATTACGAGTGCACAAACCAGCCAGAAGAAATGAAAGAAATTAACAATCATTCATCGCGTTTATTGAATCTTCAAAGTAATTGAACCGAATATAATGTAGCCGAAATCATATCATTTGCAGCAGGCAAGCACGTACACATAAGCGGCTTAACTAAAATATAATTATTGTAGCAGTAAGAAAGAAGAATATTGAATTACATCGTTCACTGCCCAGATTATGATTAAAGAACAATGCAACGGTTGATTGGCCGGTGCTAATGTATAAAAGTGAAATGCACAGGTTTAATTAGAATATTCAAATATGTTTATTGTGTGACTCTCGGTTGAATTTCAATACTTGCTATTTACTTCTACTTTCGAATACTTCTTCAAACGTTAATGAATTTGGTTGGAAGCTGATGGAAACTTAGTGGTAAGTGTATTGATTCGAAGCATATGTTTTCGTTTATTTTTACGTATCTTACGTCTTACGTATTTTTACTAAGCCTTGTAAGACGTGCTCGTAAGAGAAAAAGGCAAAAATTTTGAAATTCGATGAAAAAATAGGAATTTACATCGTATAATTTAATACCGATCTTTGTTGGTTCATTCAGAGTCGGATCTACAGGGGCATCGAGGGTAGTTGCCTCGGGCCCCAGAGCTAAGGATTTTCTTTATAAAAAGGTGTCACTACAATTACAAAACACTACAACGATTGATTTCAGCATGAGCTGTGCTAATGTCAGGAATTTACGTCATGTAAGTTAATATGAAACTTTGCTGGTTCATTCAGAGTCTAATTGGGCTCCCGAGCTAAAAACGTTCTTTATAATTATCATAAAATTGGTTTTATTATTAAAAATAATTAAGAAAGTACGTGGGAGTACCACAAAATGGAAAAACGGTCTTATCATGTTTAGATAAACACTATGGCTTATATTACAAACTGAAAATTTGCAGTCAAAGTTAAAATTCAGTTAATAAATTTGAGGAAAATAAAATCGGAAGATTTCATCTCTTGCTAACGTAAACATTTTTTTTCGAAGAAATGAGGTTTTTTATTCATTTTAGATCATTTTTTAATTGTCATGTAATTTAATTTTTACTTTGATGGACCCCCGAGCTCAAACTTCCTGGGGCCCCCAATGTCTAAATCCTGACCTAAGTTCATACTAACCTAAATTCAATTCAAATTTTTATTCCTGTAAATAAGATCATGTAAAATACAAATCCAATACTAAAATGAAACAAAACACAGTGAAATAAAAAATTACAAGATTAAAATGTAAATACCAGGGTTAGTAAATTAAAAGCTAAATAAATTTTAGAAAATAATTAATATAATATTACATTTCGCCAAAAAAGCAAAAAAATTAAATAATGTGTAGTATTGATGGACTGTAATTTTGTAAAAATTCGATTATTATTTTATTGTTGTTCGTTGTTGTTGTTGTTTGTTTATGGTGTTGTTGTTATTGCTTCTGTTGTTGTTGTTGTTGTTGTTGTGTTGATGTTGTTGTTGTTTGTTTATGTTGTTGTTGTTGTTGCTGCTGCTGCTGGTGTTGTTGTTGTTGTTTTTGTTGCCGTTGCTATTGTCGTTGTTGTTGTTTGTTTATGTTGTTGTTGTGTTGGTGTTTGTTTATATTGTGGTTTTTGCTGCTGCTACTGTCGCCGTTGTTGTTGTTGTTATTATTATCACATTGCATTTTACTCCATCGAAACAGTAATGGTAAGGAGTTTCTATAAAATCACCGTTGCTACGTTTACTAACAAATTTCTAATCAAAAGGTCTGTTTCCGAATGAAGATAATGTAATTCACGTGTTACTAAGTATATCCTTAGCTCAATCATTATTGTATCAATAATCGATTTGATTCATTATGATTGTGTTGCATCTTAATTATTATTGCTTACTTTATTGCAGAGCTTTCAAGATAAATTCTATGCGAACCACCATGAATTTTTCAATTTTGGCCTCTGTCCTTCTAGCAGGTAATAAAATGACAGAGCAGATCAAAAATGTGTTGAGAACTTGCCCAGCTAAGTGAGTTTAGAGTTATCAGACTGAATACGTTATTTATTTATTTATTTACTTATTTATTTGATAATTTGTTTGTTTTTATACTTGTTTATATATATATGTTTGTTTATTCGTTTATTTATTTGCTTAGTCATTATTTATTTATTTATGTATTTGATTGTTTGTTTATTTATTTATTTATATAAAATGACTTTATATATTTGGATGTTACAAAGTCAGGGTGTGCTGTATAGATAGTAGTATCATCGGCATATTGTGTTAAGTCTGAATTATGTAAAACTAAATGAATTTTACTAACATATAAACAAAAGAGTAAAGGACCTAATGTCGTACCTTGCGGGATGCCTCTCTGTTATGTGTCCCATGTTGAAAAAGTGTGTTTGTTCAGCTTGACTCTTTGTTTTCTACTGTGTAGGTAAATATTAATTAGTTTGAGAGAAGTATAATCGAATCGTAGTTGGCGTAAGTTGTCTAGTAGTAAATTGTGATCGAGGCTGTCAAAAGCTTTACTTAGATCTAAAAATGCTGCTGTTATATAATTATTTTTATTTAAGTTGCAACACCACTTTTCAGTGTCATCAATTATTGCGAATGTAGTTTTCCAAATCCGAATTGATGATTTGACAGTAACTTGTTATTTTCAATGTAATGATTTATTTGGTTGTAGATAACTCTTACAAATACTTTGGCTAGTACGTGCACTACTCAAATTGGT
Organism: Tubiluchus corallicola; assembly: GCA_030141605.1. NCBI lineage: Eukaryota > Metazoa > Priapulida > Priapulimorpha > Priapulimorphida > Tubiluchidae > Tubiluchus > Tubiluchus corallicola. The sequence continues at coordinate 72,951 of JAQGDQ010000016.1, forward strand.
CTGTAGTTTTTAGCGTCAACTTTAGCATATTTCTTGTGTATTGGAGTTACGAAAGCTGAGGGTAAGTACATGGCTGTGACAGAGCTGAGGGTACGTACAATGCTGTAACAGGCTGTGGGTATGAGGGTATGTACAATGATGTCGTGATAGGGCTGAAGGTACGTACATTGCTGTGACAGGGCCGAGGGTATGTACAATGACGTCGTGATAGGGCTGAGGGTACGTACAATGCTGTGACAGGGCTGATGGTATGTAAAATGATGTCGTGATAGGGCTGAGGGTACGTATAATGCTGTGACAGGGCTGAGGGTGTGTACAATGATGTCGTGATAGGGCTGAGGGTACGTGCAATGCTGTGACAGGGCTGAGGGTATGTACAATGATGTCATGATAGGGCTGAGGGTACGTGCAATGCTGTGACAGGGCTGAGGGTATGTACAATGATGTCATGATAGAGCTGATGGTACGTACAATGCTGTGACAGGGCTGAGGGTATGAGGGTACATTGATGTTGTGATGAACTTTTCCTTATGAGCGATGCTGATAAATTTTACTCTCCCATGGGAAGCAGTGATTTGGAAGTAATTAAGGAATTTATTGATTATGTTTAAAAAGCGTTTTCACGACACGATGAACAATACACGATGTAATGATCATATCATTGAAAGTAAAGCCTGCTTAGTGACAATCTATTTTAAATGCTGATCATTAAACTCTTCATTTAAATAAGTAAATTAGTTAACAGGAGCGATTTAATAATATTTGTCTTATCAGTAATTGTATGTATGTATGTATGTATGTATGTATGTATGTATGTATGTATGTATGTATGTATGTATGTATGTATGTATGTATGTATGTATGTATGTATGTATGTATGTATGTATGTATGTATGTACGTATGTATGTATGTTTATTTGGTTGTAGATAACTCTTTCAAATACTTTGGCTAGTACATGCACTACTGAAATTGGTCTGTAGTTTTTAGCGTCATTCTTGTGTATTGGAGTTATGTTTGCTTGTTTACACACTGCTGGAAATTCTGAGCGCATATATCACTTGGTTTGTGATATATGTTAGATGGGGAGTAATGGTGCTGGCACAGTCTTTTAAGATTTTTATTGGCATGTCTGAGGGTCCACTTCCTTTGCTTATATTTAAATTGTTTAATGCAGGGGTGTGCAAACTGTGGCCCGCGGGCCACTTGCGGCCCGCCGAGAGATCTTGTGCGGCCCGCAAAGAGGTTTGCCAACGTAAGGAAAGTGCGGCCCACGCGATCTAGCTGAAGTCTGCGCCAATATCGCAAAGATAGTGCGGGTAGTTTTTTCCTCTAAATCGGATGGCATTAACCCTTACAAGACCGTTGTCACTTAATGTCACTGTCGGACATGACGAAATATTTGGTTTTTAATATAAATTTTAATAATTTCTAAAATAGTTTTTTGAGTGTAGTATGCAGTAGTAATGATGTGACAGATCAGATGCAGAAAAATCGTTATTAGGTCCTTCTGTACTTGGCTCCTTGACCAAACTGCATGTGGCCCACAGGAATTGCGGGAATGTTTAATGTGGCCCGGCTAGTCAGATAATTTGCACACCCCTGGTTTAATGTTCTAAAGATGTTGCATTCGGTGGTGCTAGTAAATGAGAAAGTGGATTGTGTTACTGATTGGTTTTTGTACATATTTGTGTATATTTTGTATATTTGCATTATGGTGGCGTGGCAAGTTGTCAAATTTTCCGAGATTGATAAATGTGGAATTTAATTTGTTAGCAATGTCAACTGAATCAGATATGATAATGTCATTTTCTCGTAAACTGTTTATTTGTAATTGATCGTTTCTGTATCTGTCAAGTACGTCATTTTTGTTTAGGCGTAGTTGCAACATTGCATTTTTCATTAGTTTAATATTTATTTTTGAATTTCCTATTGTAGTTATTAAATTTAGTTCGCGTCTTTTTGTAATTATTGTAATTTCGTTTTGTGTGGCAGCCATTTTGAGAAAGGTGGGCATTTTTGAAATAAAAGTAACATAAATGGATTTCTTATATCCAGCCACCCTGGCATAGTTGTCATAATCGCGTTACTGCCACACTAAACTTTGACAGCATGATAGGTTTCTTTGATGTAATAATTTACCCCCTAGCAAAAGGTTATCCTGTATAATTATTGTCTTAGGCCTACACGTGTTTGTTTTATGCAATGGGCCTATAATAATGTCCATAAAACAGAGAATTACTGATTTAAAACTGCAAATTAAAAAGAAACTTTCAGGCTACAATTATAAAGTTAATATTGAGCTATTGATGTCAAAATACAGCATTTTTTATTACGTTACGAAAAGATCATCATATGTTTGGGCATTAAAAATTTACCATTTATAATTAAAATTGTCAACAATGAGCTAAAATTCGCCTTATATTAGTGCTTAGGAAGTACAAATTTAGTACCATTTCGTTATTCGAATAACTTTGTGAAAATCAGTCCTCCATTGGTTGCCATGTTTAATCTAACAGGGTTGCCATATTTAATGGCGCAACTACTTCCGGAAGACGTAGAGCTCGTTCTAAATGAGCATAATGAATACAGAAGAGATCTTCCCAATGTTGCAGACGATGAAAAACCAGCTGCTAATATGTTAAAAATGGTAAGTGTATAAAAAATCTCTAGTCTTTTTAGTCAGAATGTGTGTACATGACTTGTCTGTTGAATTACAATTAGATGTTTTTCATTCTGTATTCCGTACGCCTAATATTCATTATACCTGTTTCATCATCATGTCATCATACGCCCGTCACGTCTATTGTAGACATTGGGCAGGCAGAATTCTAAAATAAAAGAAAGCTGCCTTCAGACAGGTAAACACAGCAGTAATCCAGCAAAAAAAAACTAGACACTGCTACGCCAGTAGCTTGTCACCACCACTTCCGTTTCATCATGCACTATTATCCTTTCAGACAATCGCGTGCTACTATAAACAATATGTGTCGCCACCTACAGGTGGTACAATACCACTGCAAAACCCCTAGTTTGAATATGTATAATAATTTAATAAGTAACATATGCCTGTTTGTTAGTTTAAACATAATTTATTTAGGATTAGATCAGACAGTTTGAACAACATGCCTGTTTGTTTAATTTCGTTGTTACCTTTTGTAGAGATGGAACACAGAAGCTGCAGATTTTGCACAGCAACATGTTGACAAATGCGTGTTCGAGCCCAGCACTCCTGAAGAAAGGATGAACATATCATGTGCGTACTTTAATGACTTATTACCTGTTTACTTTCGCAAGCACTTACTACATTTCTTACTGATCCTGTAATTACAAGCTTTGCTTGCGATGTTCGCGAATCTCATTTAAAACAGCTGCCGAAATATTTTGAGACGGCAAACTCATTTAAGTTGAACTAATAACTCAGACGATTTACACTAATGTGCAAAGACATTTAATTTGCTGATATACCTCATTTCTTGAAAAGCTTTTGACTTAATTATGTTTCTATTGTGTATGTGCTAGTTGAATGCGTCCACAATTAATTTTGTTAATGAAAGAATACAGACGGTTCTTAATTTAAACGGCGAACATCACCAAAATTAAGTTGAGCTTGAATAACTCGCGATTATATTGCGAATACAAATTCTTTTTTCATTTTTCACAATAGATTAATGTTTAACAATCATTGGCAAAAGTTCGAATAAAATTCTACACAAAACGAACATTTGACTAGGCCGCCATTGAGCATGTATCTGCGCCTGCGCCTCTGGTGGCGAAATTGCCGTACTGCAGATGAAACTTAGCAAAATGCCCAAGGGGAGAACGACTGTACGCAACACTTGTTTGAGTATTTATTTAAAAAGTTAATTTCTCATTAATGAGACAACGTACTGCTGAAAAAATTTCGTCAAGTTTTCCGGAGAAGGCAACAATAGAATAAGTTTAAGTTGATTTTCATGATATTCCCCCTTTAATGGATACTACCTTAAAAAAGAAAATTAAATATTACTTTTTTTTAACTTTTGAAAAATTGAAGTTCCGTTTTTGCTTCTTTTGTTGTTACTGATAATTTGGCTGCATACACAGTAGGTTGCCATTGTCTACTTATTACATATCTAAAAAGTCAGTAAAAATGACTTAACCCATGCCAAAGTTCACAAGTCAAAGCACAAGAAAATCCTCCACTTACATAAAGCTTAAAAATTTTGTCTCGAAATTTTATAACACTTACATACGACCTTTTCGTATGCATGGCTTGCATCGGCTGTAACGCCATATAAAACTTGTAAATTTAAACTCCCGCGATGACCGTTAGGCGCAGCCATTTTAATCGCAGGGCGTTTGAAACAAGTTTTGATAACATTAAGTACAATTTGAAAAAATAATTAGAGCATTCGTAGCATACATGTAGCTAATTAAGTAAAATTTTAAATTACTGTATTTTGTCAATAAGATGAAAAATACGTTTTTTTGGTTAGTGAGTGGTGTACCCTGGAGGTGCGACAACTACATTTTACCTACTGGTGAAAACACTTTAAATCATTAATAATTTTCTTTTCTAGTTACCTAGGTCTTTCAGGCACGTAAGCGAAATGTAAAGTAATATAACTTTGCACGGAAAGTTTAATAGGACATAATTTAACATTTCCTTCCCATGATTTACGTTATGCTTATGCGAGGTCATGTAAGGGTACCTCGGAACAGCATTGCGGGAGATTTAAAATGAAAACAAACAAAAATTCTTTTCAACTCGAGTACGATACATGCACAAAATTCCTGTAAAGGAGTATAATTTTTTAAGGCGATTTTTCTGAAACCTACTTCAGGTGCCCCTTTTGTTGTCCTTTAAATAATTGGCATGTGGCAGCAAATCAGCAAATCATGGCATCGAATTATGTTTGGTGCTACGTTATCTAATGAAGATGATGTCATGAAACTGCAAGCAAAAACATTTTAACAAATTTCACACAAATTAACAGTCAAATCTCGAGTTCAGTTTAACCGTTTGATCAACAGTTCAAGTTAAACTTAATTGTTTCTCTGTCTTCGCAACTTCCACATTTTTGTCAGACTGTCGGTGAATCTGTGTTTTTTCTTAGCTGAATACTCGTCCTGTGGGGAAAATATAGATATTGCGAGAGGTACAATACCAGATTTGGAAGGAGCGATAAGACGTTGGTACGAAGAAGTTGTGGGTTTTTCATGGGGAGTGGAAACAACTGCAGAGGTCAGCCATTTTACGCAGGTAAGTGTGAAAGCTTAGGCATTGTTTGTCATTGTTTATTAGAAAAAACCATTACAATTACGAACACACACACACACACGCACGCACGCACGCACGCGCGCGCACAGACACACGCACACGCGCACGCATACACACACACGCACACACACACACACACATATTGTAAGTACAACTACACAACAAGTGAACAAAATGAAAATTACTTATCAAGGGAGCAATTAATAAGTGAGCTGCTTGCAGCTGAGCTAGAAACAAGGACAAGAAAAGCCTAACTGCAATACAGGCTGTTTCGTTAAGTGTTGGAGGTAGAATAAAAGAGGTGAACAATGAAAGGGATGACATGACCGTAAAATAATAGTGTAAGTAAGGTGAGCAGAAGAGAAGAAAGAATCTAAAATTGTAAAAGAAATACAAAGAAATGATGAGGCTGTCATCAAAGATGAATCTGTTATGAACAGGGACGGACTGTGAGTGGCATCTAACATAGGTACATGCACCTGGGATAGAATAGACTAAGACCAAATCCATCTAACATCTGATATGTATTTAAGAGATATGTTGAGAGAGAGGGACAGAGAGAGAGAGAGATTGAGGGAGAGAGAGAGAGAGAGAGAGAGACGGAGATGGAAGGAGAGGAAAAACACAGCCTTTTCTTGCCATCTCCGTCTGCTTCGACTCCTACTCTCTCTTTCTCTGTCTCTCTCTCTCTCTCTCTCTCTCTCTCTCTCTCTCTGTCTTTCTTTCTCTCTCTCTCTCTCTTTCTCTATCTCTCCCCCTTTGTCTCTCCTTTTCTCTCTCTTTCTTTCTTTCTCTCTGTCTGTCTCTCTCTCTCTCTCTCTCTCTCTCTCTCTCTCTCTCTTTACTATTAGTATGATAACTGAACTGAAATGGATGAATTTTACAATTCACAGGTTGTGTGGGCTGAGTCTGACACAGTTGGGTGTGGATTTGCAGAATGCGGTAGGGAGTTTGATGAGATGATATTGTTTTCCTGTGTTTATTGTCCAGGGTGAGTCATTCTTTCTATCAGAGTTTCTGATTGCAAGGTAAATGCAGCTTGTAAGTTGGTCAACACTGATAGACCAAAGCATGGCAAAAACTAACTAGGAAAGTTGTTCATTAAGATAATTATGTTGCAAAAAGTTCATCAGCCAAATGTCATTGATGTTCCACAATCACAGCATAGTTAATATACGAATCTACCAGGAAAATAGAATCGAGATGAACGAAGTATTAAAATAATAGTTAATATGAGCATAATTATGTTGACGAATTCAAGCCCTTGGTTATCATATACGAAATTAACTGTTACATTAAAAATTATTTAATCACTTGAAATCACATAAATTTATGATTAGAAGTTCTGGAAAAAATTGAATTCGATGGTGTCAAATCTGCATAGACACGCCTAAACAAGTAAACCTTGCACACATAAGAACAGTGTAAATCAATTTTTTTGTCATGTATCTATATTTTTTTTCAAAAATTCAAAAAAATGTTAGTGGAAACATTTCAAATCACTAATAATAAGTTTGTACACAATCAAAGATTTCGCAGTTTAACTCGTAACTTAAATGTTCATCTCTAGCAAGTTGTAATTTTTAGCAAGTAATTGTTTTGCATTGTTATACAGCCTAACAATGTCAATATTTACATGTAACAATGTTTGCTTCAATTTATCAAACATCATTGTTCTAATTATAGTGAAATGTAATTGTCCATTTGTGGCTAAACGCATTAGCATTCTAGTATGGTGTACGGAGCTTTTTTAATTTCCCATTTAAATTTAAAAGTTGCAGTTACTGCTAGAAGTCTCTGGGGTAAATTTTTGTATATGAAGCAAGGAACGATTTTTGAAATACTACAGAGCGTGCAGTAAAGTTTCTATATTTACCGCTATTACACGAATGTTGTACACAACAAGTTCTTCCACTTTAAGTAGGATGATACTGGCTAGGTGTACAGGCACTAGATGGTTTACTACTTATATATTACATATAAATTTATATGTTTTATATGATGTAACAGTTTTAGTGGGTATTTGTTTAGGTGCAATGTTGGATAGTTCCACCTGTTCGACAATCTCGGTTTGACTTGTACTGAAGAGACTGCCAAAGTGCAGCCCACTCCTTAATAAATTTGAGATCAGCATTTAAGCAATTAGCTGAGTTTTTGTGGTGATCAGTAAATGAATCAGTTAAACTAGTATCATTAGAATAAACACGAGTATCGATTATTAAATTTTCTACGATGTCATTTATGTACACTAATAATACCAGCGGTCCTAAAATCGAACCCTGAGGCATACCAGCTATACCAATTTAGTCAATGCTGTTTCGTTATTAAATTTTGCGAAACAATACATTTGACGTCTTTGTAAAAATTAGGAAACCGGGTTTGTTGTAGATTTTTAGACTTCATGCCCCACACTGGACTTCGTAAATACTGGAATCGGCATAGGGGGCCTACATAGACTCCAACTGAATTTGGTGTTACACAATTTAGATCAACTGCTAATATTTGTCTTTGAGATTTCATAAAAAAATTATTATACTTTGTCTTACACTGCACTTCATAAACACTGCAATCGGCCTATTACAGGCTCAAACTGGGTTTTGTGTTATAAAGGTCTATATGTAGTGCCTGGAACTGGGTTTCAGAAAAGGAAAGAGAAAGAGTTTTACATACTTTGCGTTTTCCTGTTAGTGTTTGTTTTCGAAATTTATGCAATTAACTGTTAAAAGGATATTCAGTTTCCCTGTATGTCTCAGCATCAGCATCAGAACATGTCACTGTCAGAGTTTCTCTGATTCAGCTTACAAAAAATACTATTACTATTTAATGATAAAGAATATATATTATATAAATAAATAAGTTCGAACCATTTCTCATCTATAAAATGGAAGGCTTTATCAGCACTCTTCTGTTAACTTTATTTTTTTTTCTGTCTACTAAAATTGTTTTTCTGTTTAGCTCCATCTTGTGCTAAAATTTTCAGTTTTTCCACGTTAAGACATTTACCCGTCTCTGCTTTCTGACATGTTACTCCGGCTTCGTTTAATAAGCATACTGGGGTTCAGTTTTACATATTTCTTTGCGAACTACTTAAGTATTACCTTCAGCGTCAAACTTTTAATGTGTTTCAGTAGAAAGTTTTAATCCTTCTTGTCTTTTTATTTGTCTAGGTCTGGTATTCACTCATTTCCTCACTCGCTCATTCAGCCACTATCTTACACTAGTATTTACTCACTCACTCACTCACTCACTCACTCACTCACCAAAACTTTTCTGCACTCACCTGACTTGTTTCAAATCATTATTTGCAGTGGTAATATACCTCCAGACGAATTCAAACCTTACGAAATAGGACCACATTGTAGCAACTGCCCTAGTGGAACAATGTGCATGGATGGCCTATGTGGTAAGAGCTTCGTTCTAGTACATTTGTAAACAACAAAAGCTTATATTACTGCAATTACAGCACACCTTCAAAATGTGCTACTGGCATATGAGATTATGCCTTAAAGTAACGCGTTGCGAGGGGCGTATCAAGCGTTTAGCCAGTTGCAACTTAAGCCTTTGTAGCTCAGCGTCTCTAGCAAGACATGAGATCTGTAAAGTGAGATCATCATTTTTATGCTGTAACCCTTCACAGTGGAAACGTTGTATATATTACACTTGCATCAACAATAAAAAACTATTAATAAATGTTAAAATGTTGAAATTATTATATGAAATTTGAGGAATACAAATAACAGAAACTGACCCTTGATTTCTTTTTCCATTAATGCATTTCAACCAGTTTGTTTTGCTTAAATCTCCCGCATGACATACAATACGATTGCTTGTATTATTAAGATTGAGGACCTTTTTATATAAGCGTACTGGATACTCCCCCTCGGCAGCATTAAATTTCGTGGACTCAGTCCGTGGTGGTCGTTGTGGCTGTTTTATTTGCTGCGTATAGTGTGCGGATGCCACGCATGGAACAATGATTAGAAATAAAATATCCTGATTAGTAGCTTTAAGCGATCATTATGCAATTTACAGCACCAGTAATGACAACAGAAGGCCCTTCAACAGAAGAACCTCCAACAGAAGATCCACCAACAGAAGACCCACCAACAGAAGACCCACCAACAGAAGACCCACCAACAGAAGACCCTCCAACAGAAGACCCACCAACAGAAGACCCACCAACAGAAGACCCACCAACAGAAGACCCTCCAACAGAAGACCCTCCAACAGAAGGCCCTCCAAGAGAAGAACGACCGTGCGCCAGAAAAGTGTGTAATTTAGGAATTAGCAATAATTAATTAGCAATAATTAGCAATTTAGTAGAACCATTAATTTTACTGTTATTACTACTATTACTACAACTATTGAAACTACTATTACTACAGATACTACTACAGCTACTGCTACTGCTATACTATTACTACAAGTACTGTAGTACTGTAGTATATTATTATTATTATTATTATTATTATTATTATTATTATTATTATTATTATTATTATTATTATTATTATTATTATTATTATTATTATTATTACAGCGTTACCGGACACTACCTTTCAGACGTAGAATACCAAGGAGGAACCGGTACTACGTAAAAACTAGAGGGAAGAAATTTGGTTTGAATCCTAAACGAAGACGGCGGTTGAGATTCCCAAAGTGGTTTTGGCGCACCGCTTGGTGAATCAAAGTATCATTGTTGAATACAATAATGTATACATACCAATTTAAGACTTTATACGGATATCAATTTTAACAATTCGATTTACCGAGAGATACATGCAGTACAATATCATTACTTACGAACGATATACATATAATCAAAAGGGAAGAACAGTCTTTCACAGTTTTGCTGGGGGAATCTTGCAGACGTACGTGAAGTTATAAGTTTCGAGTATTAAACGAAAGAACAAGTCACTCGGCATGTTGGGTTTGGGTTTATTTTACTGCTATGACTTAAACTTAGAAAAATATAACAAAGAAATTTGCATAAAAACGTAAATAAATCTATAAAGCGTAAATTCAAATTCTCAGCCACGGTGGTTACTGTTATTCACCTGAAAATCATGGCGCGACTGGTTCACTCTCGTAAGCACGCGATGCTTAAACTAATTCAAACTTTTGCAGCTTACCTAAGCACGTTATTGAGCAGTTACCTAAGCATTCACGCAAAAATATTACAAAACTAGCTACCTAAAATTTATTATGCTTTTGATGAAGATTGTAATGTTGCTTAACTTGTGGTTTGGCCAATCTTACGACTGTAATTGACCAGATCCGAAATCCTAGTAGAGACGTTTAAGCACCACAGGTTTGGTTGATCAAACTACTCGGAATTATCCTCCACGCTGAGCTATAATACAATCTCCTACCTCAAGAATTTCTCTGCAACAGACCTCCTCACAACAGTTTCGTCCACAACCCTTGACGTCCAGCAACCGACAAACCACCAAAATTCACCAAGCAAGGTCAGTTGACATGACATCTTCAGTGACTCGATCAGAGCCACATCACTGACCATCAACATGGTACCTACATCGTCACTCGGACAGGACTTCCATTGGCCTAGCCCTAATGACACATAGCCTCTCTCTTTAGGCTAACGATTTAATTGAGCTGGCGACATTCGTGTTTTTCTACGATTCTGCTTATAAACAATAGCCTTTGACCACTGGCGATTTTACTCGGATGTTCGGGGACGGTGGTACTAGGTCTGAGCTATGCAATATGAGCTAATAGCCCTTTTTACTTTACAAAATTCAACTGTCGTTATCTGACTTCTAAATTCTGATTATAACATAAGATTTCTATGATCTTCCAACCTCTGATCCTATATGCATTAAATTCAAGGTACAAGATGAGTGAGTCATCATAGCTGAACGGCACGATCTTCGTTCAGAGGCTAATCAATTTTAATTGATCTAAATTCGAATTTTCTATTGATTAATTCGCTATTTCAAAATAAATTCATAACATTCCTCCCCTAAAACTCACTCCAGATTTATCTTGAATTCAATGTGTTTTCTCTCTATATGCAATTCATGTACATCTATGGCTTCTTATCAAGCCCTTCTCTTATCTATTACAATTCTAAGTTTCCAATACAACAAACATGCTAATATGTTACAATGTGGGACACATCTCATCTTGGAGAATACGGCGGCGGGATACCATTGACCAAGGTCCATTTAGTTGCAAGGTATTTATTGGAACTGTGAACAGGTGAGCTAAGTCTCTGTGAGCGACTGAAGCTCAAAAGGATAGGTCGTGAAGCAGAGAGCACAGGGGCACGTGATGATGCTCTGTGTGAAAAGGGGTCAGCTTGGGTGCGCCCTATGCAGGGGAGCCCAAAGCACCCGAAGCGAATGTAAAATGTTATTTCACAACTGCAGCAGGCCGTAGCAAAGGACTATGATTCCTACAAAGCAAGGTCGAGGTTGTGGGAGGTAAGATTAGGAGAGACTAGAAAGAAAAAGTAACATAAACAAAAAGTGAAAACCGGAACTGTAGGTGGCTACAGCTTGTCTGTTCTAACCCGGATCCATTAGAGTGAGACAGGTAATAGGAGAACTCCTAGCTAGGTCATGATGAGAGCATTCGAAAAATTGTTTACAAGAGTTAAGCAGAAAGTAAAAGGAATTTAGAAAGAAGGAGTAGTGCGGATGGTTGGAACTCGGCCCACAAGAAGTAAAATACTACCAGATGTAACGCTCACCCACTAATGGCGCCCAAGGGTGAAAAAGAGACATAGTTTGCTACAGAGCTAAGGTCTCGAGCGGTACCATACTGGAAGTATGTAAGTTGCCCAAGGGAAAACGGAAAACGAAGTTTGGAAGAAATGAAAAGAATTAAAGGAAAAGTGTATGCTGTTTTAAAAGCGTAGTAGCTAAACATATAAAATGGAAGAAGTAGTAAAACGGGCTGTTCGCTCGCGGATTATGGTATAGTTTAAAACTCTTGATAGTCCCGGGCTACTACTGGACTGGGGACTAAATTCGCACAAGCGCAGCGAAATAAATTAATTAAAGAAAATGAGAAGTATAAAACTCGCTGGTTAAAAAGGACGTTAGGGCCACTCTAGGGGGATGAAAGTACCCTAACATAGGAGATAAGGTATGAAATACGGTGTAGGTCCAGATTTCTGCAAGGCTGTGATATTGTGGCCTTGTTTTTCAAAACTAAGACGGGGGCTATATGCCATCAGGGTGAATACAATGAGTGGCTGTCTTCTCAGAGGCAATAGGTACTGGATGTTCAGTGGTGTAGCACTTAACGTGTCACTGACAAATGTCATGTCAAGTGACCTTGCATTCAAAAGAGAGTGCAGAGAGAATTTTGGGGGTTGTTGACGGTTTGGTTACTGGACGCAGGGAGCTGAGGAGAGCTGTCGAGATCTGTTGCAGAGACGTTCTTGAAGTAAGAGATATTTCTATAGCTCAGCGTGGATAAGAATTCTACGTCGTTTGATCATCAAACCTCTGGTGCTTAGAGTCTCTACTAGGAATCTGGATCTGGCCAATTATAGTCGTTAGATTGGCCAGGCCGCAATTTAAGTAATCTTACGATTATCTTAGTTATAGTTAACGGATCAGTATAATTGTTGTAACTTGCATTTTGTGTAAAGTAAGGTTTAAAGAGTAAAGTTAAACATTGGCAAATTGATCGGTATATCACCTGCGATATATCATTTCTAGTTGTGAGCGCCCACAAGCGCACAAGTTAACTAGCTTGTAAAGTTGTTGTAACGTAATCTTTTATTGACTGTTTGGCAATTGTCTAATAAAGGCTATTATTACTGTTACTGCCTTGTTGAATTACTTTGCTGGATTGAAAGTAAACTCAAGTACATTCTCGCAAAGACACTATCTGCTTCACGAACCTAGAGTATTCACATTGAAAAGGCTTATTGCGGAAGCTAGCTTGATAACTTGGGAGATAAAGATCTATTACACAACGCGTATTGCGTGGTTCAAGATCATTGCCCTATCGATCTAACCTAAGCTCCCTTAGTCGGGCAATTAATCGATCTTAATTAATTGTCTCAAAGCGTGTAATATAAAAAATAGCACGATAATAAGGAGTTTGGGAGAGCTGAATACAGCAGCTAGAAAACAAAATTTTGAGAGAAGCAATGGTACGGATAACAAGGACTCGTCCCATAAAATGAAGTAGATATTGCTATAGGCAAAGTTCACGCACTAATGACCGGTCTGTGGTGGAAACGAAATATAATTTGCTACAAAGCAAATGTCTTGAGCGATACCGCGCTAGCAATATGCGAAGTGGCAAGTGCAAAAGGACGGAAAACTTAGGAAAAATTAAAGGAAAAGGGTACACGTCCATGAAGCCATGCTAAACACAGAGAACATATGAAATGAGGTTGCAAATTAGCTGATGGTTAGCGAATTATAGTATAGTTTAAAACTCTTGATAGGCCCGGTCTACTACTAGACCGGGAACTAAATTCGCATAAGTGCAGCGAAATGAATTATTTTAAAGGATAAAGAGTGGGATGCACTCGCGAGATGAAATGGGAAGTTAGGGCCACTCTGGGGGGAGGAAAGTGCCCTAATATAAGGAATTTAGGTAGATAAAGTAAGAAATCTGTGACCTTAATAATTTACACTCATTTAGAGAGTCAGGAGAATCCTAGGTATATTTCGTTACTGCAGAACGATACAGCCGAGTTGAAATATAATTTAGCAGATCTAAAAGTAGAATTCGCTTATCACGCACAGATCATGACTCATGGAATGGTTGTGTTGACGGAAATAATGGCACTAATGCGGCGAATATCAAATACCATGAAGAGGCTGACTGAAAATGTACACAAGACTACGGACATGTTGTCCACACTATTGTCAGGCACTATGTCACCTCTACTTTTGGGACCTGCACAACTGCACGACACGCCATACGAAACACAGAATGTAACCCTAGGCACGGTTGATGTGATTCCCGATTATGTGAAGCCACCAGCCCAGAAAACCTGGGACCAGTTCGACATGTCTCTGGAAGATCTAAAATCCTCCATACAAGAGAATGGCGAACGATTGAAACGACAGAAGATTAGCCTGTCAGAGTCGGTCCCTACGGACTTATTATGGGGATATGGAAAACATACTATTTTTTCAAAAATGACTTACGTGAAAGTATTATTGTCAGGCAAACACAATTTCGCGCGTTCGAACCATTATGCTCGAAGCTTCACATAGTGGCAGAATAACAGAAGTAAATTAACTACCTGTCAGCAGCGAATTTGCAGTGAACCTGCCAATGCTCACAGCTCCACATGGTGGCATAAAAGGGAAGTAAATTAACTACCTGTCACTAATTAATTTGTAGTCAATCTGCATACGCTTGAAACATGCTGGCATAAAATAGAATTAAATTAACTACCTGTCACTAGCTAATTTGCAGTGAATTTTCACACTTACTTTGCAGTTTTGTTGAAATGCCATTGGTGGCAAATACTGAGGCCAGGCGTGGCTTAAAAATAACCTTCTTTCATTCTTTGTTGGAAAGTTGAGTTTCTCTATCTTTTGCTGGGGAGTCAAACCAAGCAGTTCATCAAAAAACTGTGCATCAGCAATGAGCTTGTTGTATTTGACATCATCACCATGACTCATAATCCTTCCTACTATATTCATGGTCCATATTGTTCCTGTAAATTCAAAGCTGAACGTTGAAAGTTAAGTAACACTGGCCTTGTCAGCATGACAACATTGTACCAATGTTGCCACAGTAGTTAGGCAAATATTGGACTAGTGCTGTCAGTTAACATGAATACCATGTGGAATTTTGGATTTGCCACAATATGGTGCTGATATTTTTGGCAGTATGTTGCAATATTGTGACAATATTGGCCGATGATATGGTGAGCATATGATGAAATAATACTGTGCCACAAGATTCCTGCAACACTTGCACGACTGCGAGCAAGTTAGAGGGTGGCTCCGTCTGAAGTGGGCCCATAGTTTCATTAGCCTAAAGACCTCCAAAAGGTCATAATGCGGCTCTGGTTATGATGCGTAGTACCCTCACAATTCATGTAAGATTTGTATCTCAGTTCCAAGTGGGCAGAGTTTTTATGTAAAAATTGTTCTGAAAATTTATCCAAATAAAATTATAGGTGGTAGCATAGCTGATACTAGGCGCTAAGATATTAGATACTTCGACCCTTTTTGTTCAGATATGCATAAGTCAATTATTATTAGGCCCAAACGATTCTGAAATTTTTTTTCAAATTGCTTGTAATTTTGTTTTAATAAGGGTGCAAATATTATAAATATTTACACCCTTATATATATATATACCATATATACAAGTTAAATTCAGTAATTTAAACTAAAGACAAAACATGAAACTTTGATCTATGAACCCAATGGCATGGCATAAATACACACAAACACAAATCTAAGTTACATGCGCATATAGTATTTGATTTACATAAACAATGTTAGTTATATATAACATATTATACTATAACATTATATATAACTAACATTGTTTATGTAAATCAAATACTATATGCGCATGTAACTTAGAATTGTGTTTGTGTGTATTTATGTTATGCCATTGGGTTTATAGATCAAAGTTTCATGTTTTGTCTTTAGTTTAAATTACTGAATTTAACTTGTATCGTTGTTTTCTTATTAACGTAGTATATGTTCTTATAGAATTATATATGTGTATTTATTTCTTAATATCCTAGTGAACAGTGTATGTATTGCATGAATTTTAATTACCCAATAATTAACAAATATTTCATTTATACATTGCAGCGTATTTAGTTATAAAATTACATTTTACGGCTAGAAGCGCAGATTAAATAATTGAACTGCGCAGCGACACCTGCTGGTCTACTTTCATACAAACCTGATTTAGGATATGAACAAACGAACACGTCACTTGGCCGGATCTTCCACTCCCCTCTTTGCACAGCAGGATACAGCTCATCATAAACACTGATTTCTCTTATGATTCCATCGCCTCCTCTTGTCCACCTGTGTTCCATTGACTGGTAAAGCTTTGGCAACTCCATTGTCTCATTCGCAGACATGGACTGATCTTACTGACAATTCGACTGTATGTAAGATCGCTTAGTTTCGTGCAGTTGTCCCGTTATTATTTCTCACTCAGACAACCTACTGTTGGCTATCTTGATCACAACTTGGTAATCAGTTGTCACTTTGACTTCTAGGCTGTATTAGGATAGCTGCAATCAATACAGTTTTGTTTGTTTACCAGGCAAGACAAACAAACAGACAAACAAGGCAGTATTAATAATAAAAATAATAAGTCCTTATTAGTACTTTTAGAAATGCATTGACATATATAAACGTGTAATAATTAGTATATAACGTATATACAATTTAGACCTCTGATTGCAGGCATTAAGTGTCCAGTGATGAGGGTCAAAACACTACTAGTACCACGATGTTGTCCTGCTACTTTTAAATTAAAAAAACCGAAAGGCGTTTACATTTCCATAACCCTAAGCCTAACCCTAACTCTAACCCTAAGCCTAACCCGAAGCCTAACCCTGATGCTAATGCTGACCCTAACCTTAATACTAACTTAATGTTATGTTTGTTTGTACACATTATAGACTAGAGAGAGAAGAATTTTTCCAAGATATTAACATGGACCCGGAACAATTAGATAATGTAAATAAATGGAAATATATTATGTCAGAAGAGAATGTCCTTAGGACTGCAAAATATGCTTATAAGATTTTTAGAATGAGGCAAAGCAAGATATATATTTAATACATGACTTGTCCATTCAGGTATATGTTAAAATTCCATATTATATATTTTTTTTTATTTGATATTCTATGTAAATGAACTGCACAGTTATTATGTGATAAATTTTCATGAAATTGACTTGTAAGCCCAAGTGGGCTGGAAACAGCTTTAATAACATTTTACAGTATTAATTAACACATGAATTATTACATTGTTATTATCATATGTTTATGTCAATAAAGATATTCAATCAATCAATCAACTAACCCTAGCCCTAATGTTAATTCCAATCGTAATCCTAATCCCAACCCTAATCCTTATCCGCTGCATGAATTAATTTCTTCTGTGTTGGCAATTGTAAACTTTAGCCAAAAATTCTACATATTTCTTATGGCGTCATTTCCTTATAACATTTCGTTAAATCACATACTTTGCATAACAAATTCATATTGAATTTAATTGGCATTGATCAGCTTCAGGTAAAGAAAGTTTTCGTAGAATTAATTAAATAAATTTTCCATTAATTTTACAAAGTTAGTTCTTTTGCTCAGAAGTTTGCTCCTCGTCTTCACAAATACATGATCGGGGCCTGATTTTGATTTTGTAGGCCCCTGGGCTACAGATACTTTGAGGCCCCGTCCCCATTGATAATCACCAAAAGCGTGAATGTCGGATTCTTCAAATCAGTTTATTCAACTTTTACAACATAATGCCAACTTTAGGAACTCATTGATGAGTGAAAGCCTAACGAAACAAAAAGAGAAGAAAGATTGTGATATTTACAAAATTAAAATAAGTTTTTGAAATATTGAATATAATACGTACAAATTACAATAAATAAATTACCAGTGAGTTGGAACAATGCACAAAAAACAATTCTAGTGTATTACTATACAGAGAACTTTTAAAAGAGATAATTCAGCACATACTTCTACTATTCTGTAGTATCTTTTCAAAGCAAATTAATTCACTTAATTTCTGGATATCCCTGGGCTGTAGCCTATGAAGCCTGTGCCTTAATCCGGCTCTGTACATAATCAGCTGTCTGCTAGGCCGACCTGGTACAAATGCTTTTTAAATTTTCCCTGCTCAACGAGGAATGAAATTGCGGTTAAAACTATAATTGACAAGGTCCCATTATTTTGTTATTTTTATATAAATCTTCCCAAGTAGGCCAGTGCATGGTGACTCGGTGGAAAGGCCTACAACAGAAGGGTGCAGATGAACACAGTCTCAAGAAAATTCCTTGTAAGTAACTGCTTGGGCTTAGGTTTAAACTTAATGTCTTACAAAGGAAGTTTCTTAGATTAGTAGCAGTAGTATATTAGCATCTTTATTTGCCAAAGAATAATTGAGAATCACAACAAAATATTAAGATACTCAATAAGAAAAGTTAAGAACATATATTGTTGGAGACGAATGTGCAAAAAATAAAATATAATTTGAAACTTAAACTTTACATATTTCACATATTTTTAAACCGACTATTAGCAAAATTAAGTCGTTTAATGTGACCTGGGGTAAATGAATTCTGCTTTAATGTGTAAGTTGTCATGTTGGTAAGTTGGATACTCAAATCTTGATATCATTAATGCTTTTATTTTGGTTTTGAAAGCGGTTAGTGATTTAATACGTTTGATTTCGTGTGGCAGTGAATTCCAGACCTGGATAGCGTTTCCTGCTATTGAATTGTTTCCAAAGTGATTGTTTGTTCTAGTTTTTTTTCAAATTAGATGTTCTAGCGTTTAATTCGGGATTTATGAGTAGTGCTAATTTGTTACTTTCGAATGGAATACGTAAATTATTTATACATTTGAAAATGAATAATACATGTACTAAACCCATGTATATGCAACGCTTCCTGGATTGATCTCCATTCATCGAAATGTTACAGTCTTCAGTTTTCATGTTGTTGACTTTAAGATTTCTTTTTTTCCAGTAATTTAAGGCAACACTTTTTAGCGGAATCTGTGCGAAATTTTGGAATACTAATCCTTCCAATGATCTTTTTATTACTTATTTATTTGTTTTATTTACCATTTAGTCGTATGTTTTGTCCAAACAATATAATCATGTTAATGAATTAGTACCAAAAAAAAGAATGCAGCATTTATAACGCTCTCACACAGCATACAAAAAGAAAACTAGATACAACGATTCCAATGAAATAGTACATAGAAATGAGACATTAGTATTTATTCAAGTATATCGTACAGTTCTACGTAATTTGAAAACCGAACTTGTTATTTTCATGGGCATCTAAAATGTCTAAAAAATATACAGTATTTATGTTCTCAATATTAAGACTATATTCGCGTTTACTGATATTTTTTAAAACTCTCTTCAAATTTGAGTTATCAAATGGTAGCATGAGTTTCTAACTGCAAATTAAATGCTGGAATGGAAGAAACAGAGATGTTAGCGTTACGAGCAAAAAAGCTGATTAGAGAATTACTGCTACACAAAGTTTTTACATACACACTTTACAAAACGTTTATGAAATGCCACACTGGGATGATTGGTATTGCATACAACGGTAACAGATAGCGATGACTACTATATGGCAAATTTTAACTAAATTTTTCTCTCGTCGATATTCTAAGTAGTGTTAATATTTTCGATATTGCGAATGTTAAGTTTCCACGTTTGAGAACCGTAAAATGATTGACGACACGTCTGGAATATTTTACTTTTCAGTTTAGAACTAACAAAATAGATAGTTGCAATAACACTGTTGGTATAGCTGATCACATTTTCAATAAACACGTAACTAATCATAAAGTGATCTGTACATGACCTGACTCTGACTATGACTGTCAGAATAATGGTCACAATACATTTTTTAACAATACTGTTACTTAATCACAATACATTTTTAACAATACTGTTCGTTAATCACAATACATTTCTAACAATGCTGTTACTTAATGTTATATACCTAATAACAGATTCATGCTATACTATTTGCGCTTGAAAGTAAGTTCTATAGATCCTAGTTTTCTTATGCCGCGCGAGTTGCTTTGTTGATTTTCATTGGTTGTTTTTGATTGTTTACTAGAACGCATTTTTCCATTGCTCATTTGGCGTTCTAGAATTTTTTAGTCTGTGAAGAAGTAACGTCTCGATTTTTCCTTGATGCACTTTGCCGTATCTCCCGAATGTGCAATCTTACGTTTGAGATTTTCTCATGCCGGTTGGGTCTCTGGTTGAGCTGGAGAGGAAAGATGTTAAAGAGACGCGTGCGGTTAGTAATCTCTCTTCTTTTTTGTACATGTAAGTATGTTTAGTCCCTACTAGGAGTTACTTAGAAAGTTCTATAATTGTCTCCCTTAAAACTGGTTTCGCCTCACGTGAATCGTTAAATTAGTGTTGCCTTACGTGAATCGTTAAATATGTGTTGCCTTACATGAATCGCAAAACTACTGTTACCTCACGTGAATCGCAAAACTAGTGTTGCCTCACCAGAAACGTAAAATTAGTGTTAACTCACGTGAATGGTTAAATTTGTGTTACCTCACGTGAATCGCAAAACTAGTGTTACCTAACGCGAATCGCAAAGCTAGTGTTACCTCACATGAAGCACGAAACTAGTGTTACCTAACGCACATCGCAAAACTAGTTTTACCTAACGTGAATCGCAAAATTAGTGTTACCTAACGCGAATCGCAAAGCTAATGTTGCCTCACGTGAATGGCAAAACTAGTGTTACCTAACGCACATAGCAAAACTAGTGTTGCTTCACATGAACCACAAAACTAGTGTTGCCTCACGTGAACCGCAAAACTAGTATTACCTAACATGAATCGTAAAATTAAATTTGCGTCACTTGAACTGCCACACAACAACCACCCGAACAACGCTAAAGGTCCTCGTACCTTCTGTTCATTTAATAATTACACTATTAATTTTATACTACCAATTAATTTCACAGTAACACCATATTTAGTTTGAACCAAAGAATCCAGGTAAAAAAGTCTCAGGTGAAAACTCACAGGCAAAATGTCACAGGAAAAAAGTCACAGTAAAAAGTCAAAGGAGAAAACTAGGTTTCTGGGTTAGGGACATAGGGTTAGGGTCAAATGCCGAATCCTAACCCTAAGCCTAAGCCGAAGAGTAACCCCTAACTCCCTACTCCTAACCCTATGCCTGAGCAGTTGAACAAATCGCGATTTTTTTGCACGTACATGTAACGCAGCCATATATAAATAATGTTATAAATATGTACAAGTCATGTACTGCCATTTAATAACTGGTTCAAAATGTTTTTTATTTCTTTAACTGTTCACAGTTCTTAAATATATTATGATTGACTTGAATATTTTTGTTTGACTACCTGCTTTCTTATCTTTTTGCTTCCTTGTCAGTTTTTTTCATACCTTTGGTTTATGCTAATCTAAACGATACACAACACTTTCTATATTTATGCACTACTTAGTTTGTTACTAATTACTTTAGTTACTAAAGTTACTGGCGTAGAATACGTCAGGTTGTTCTGTCACTTTTTGGGTAAGTAAAAAACTGCTCCACTATTTTATTTTATTTTACTTTTACTATCCATAGGCACAATTCTACCATCGCATACCAGTGAGATAATAAATTTACGTAAGGTTATAAAATGTATAAAGTGGATCCAAAATACGTCAAGAAAATTAAAACGTTAAAACCAGTGAGTTTTCAATTTTAATTAAAATTCAAACATTTCAAATTCAAATTCAAAATAATATGTAGACTTAACATCATAATCACATTAATTGGCACACAATTTTGAAATACAATATATAATTAATAAAGCAAAAAAATAATTATGTAAAAATGATCACCGTTTTTAAAAAAAGACAATGAATGGAGACCTAAAAAGTCGTGGCTTGTGGCAGGCCACCCCTAAGTGTTTTTACAATAATTTTATGAAACAGTATAATTTTAGCTGTAAGGTATTTCCGTATATTTTGTACACTACTATTCTAATATTAAAAGCTACTGCTTCTTCCAAGGAAACATTAAACTGTTGTGACCAATGTTCTTATTTTAGAGTTACTTAGTTATAAATAGAGATTTAAAAAAAACTTTTTATATTTCGATTTAAAGATTGACACAGTTTCGATAGTCTAACAAGTGAGTGTTCAATTCACAATTTATGCAAATAAACTCATGAAATTATGAAGACTATTCAATAATGCATGATTATTTCTTTTCAGATATGGAAGGACAGCAGATATTTAAAAAAGAACCAAGGGATCATGTCGTTCTAGAAGGTGACAGCATCGTATTAGACTGTGTATTAAATGAGTCGATTCATTATGACACAGTTGTTTGGTGGCAAAATAAGCAAGTTATCGATCCGGAAAACATACAAAACATGGATTTTGTGAGTGATAATCAGCACAAAACCGGTGATTGGAGTATTAGTATCTCGAACATCTCTACATCTCATGGTGACGGTATATACTACTGCCAATGCATTGATTCTTCCTCGAAACCACTTGCAGATTCGTCTAGGGCAAAGATTATTGTCTTCAGTAAGTGAGACTATCAATTCTAGTGACTTTTCAGAAGTTTTCTAACAGCGCATTCAGACTACTAGCAGAGTTTTCTCGCCAAATAACTGACAAAGGCGTTAAGACTAGAGAGTAAAACTTGCTGCGAGTTACTCTCCGACAGTAAGCATGAGCTTATTCTCTATTCACTCGCAGCAACTGTTGGAGAGTTTGCAATAACTTGCCGACAGTAACTCGCAAAGCAGTTCACACTTGAACACACAGTTACTGCGAGTTGATTTTTACCGAGCTACTGCCTAATGCGAATTGTGCCGAGTTATTCTCGACACTTCACGCAGTGAATAGAGAGTAAACTCGTGCTTACTATCAGAAAGTAACTTTCTCGTCTAGGTGCATTTGTCAGTTACTTGGCAAAAAAACTCGCTAGTTTGTAGGCGATACAAAACTGTCAACGAACATGCAGCAGCGCAGCGATTGTAGTAGTCACCAATGACTACCGACTTCTTTCTTTACAGAATGTGGGAACATCACAAGTGAGGTAAACGGTGAGGCTCACACAGAAGAAATTGTGACACTGGCAGCCGATGATGCTTCAAACACATTTGTCTGTCGAATAGAAGACTGTCAGTATGAACCTCTTATTAAGTGGTTTTTAAGTAAGTTATAAAACGTTGGAAAAGTTCAGCCGATTCCCATTACTAAGCTTTGTCATTATTCCAGGCATTCACAAGGCAAATTTTATAAGTTGTCGCACATTTCATTTGCGATTCTTAATTTAAACCACCACAATAATAATTTAATATGTGCTGCGACCTGCATTTGAAATTATTTTTATTTAACTGTGTGAAGTTTAACCCAGGCTGTGGCATTGGTCTGTGCTGCACAGTCACCTGCACCTGCTGGGCTTCCCATATATGATAGTGTTGATTGCTAGTGTGTTTTACTAGCCAATCAGGTAAGCTCAGTGGGTGCATGTGACTTGTGTAGCTCTGCCAAGGCCAGCTAGGGTTTCTTTGTTCTTGAGCATTGCAGTTGAATAGTCACAATGTGTCTTCTTTCCTGTAAATAATAGTGTAATAAATGTAAACAGAAATAAAGTCTTTCACAGTTCAACACAACTTCATAATCTTTGTTTCAACCAGCAGAGTGAACCAGTCTACACTAGCTTCAGTCTAATATTATATTTTAAGCTCTCTACAAATTTAATCCTTCTGTCCTGCTAGCTAAAAGTTTCTACTTAAGTTTAATACAAAAATGTTATTCTCTTTACAAAAAACTGATTAAAGTTGAAATAGTGACAATATGATTGAGAAACAGATTTACTAATGCGTTATTGTGTTAATGCAAAAACGAAAAAGATTATGTTGTTCCAGCACAACATCATTTTCCCTTCAGTTCAAAGCAAAAACACAGGAAGCGGCTTATCTATCACTAAGCTACGATGTAACTTTTTGGCTTTGTCAGGAGCAAACAAAATGTCGTGCAGGAAGAAAGTCATGTTCTTTCGTAACGTTGTTAGAGTTCAGTATGCAATGCATAGTTCGTAGAACGTCAATCAACCAGCGGGGGTACTGGAAAAGAAAAGTTTAATGTATTAGTAAATCATTACTACCTTAAACCAAGGATTATTGTGGAAATTTGGAAAAAAACAATTTATTAAAAATAGCAGTTGTGCTCAGTTAAAAAATTACGAGAATGTTGATATCAAGTACAGTTCGTCTACAGGTTGTTCTGTAAGCGCATGTCCAGCTTTGCACAAACAGAAAGCGTCGATAATTGTTTTTGTTGGCCGCGATAATTGACTTCTAACATAATGTCAATCATTTTCGCTGGCTACCCAATCAGCGTGCAAGTTTTGTTTCACCCGTTGGGTCGTTGTACGTTTTAGCTTTAGAAGATGTATTTCATCTTCATTCGATATTAATTTACCTAAAATGCAGCAACTAAAGTATCTTTTGTCAATTTCCACAACTGCAGTGCTTTCAGAAGAATCACTTAGACATTAAATTCACCATAATGACAATACAGGAACATTTCTGATAGGTTCAGGGCATCGAACAGAATGGAAGACGGCACTAGGCGATGAATTTGTAACTCATCGTGTCTTTAATGCGGACAACAACAGGGTTACAGTTGAGAGTTTACTGCAGAATTACACATTTGCACCTGGTAAAGATGGCGACAATGGAAAATTGCTGTCGTGTTACGCATTTGTACGTAATTTGACAGTTGAATCGTTGCGTATTGACAAAAGGCTCAACGTTGAATGTAAGTTTGTTATGTAACTTTATGTTCAAGTAGTATCAAATTAGATAAATTAAACTAACTAAACTAGTATAATTGGACTAAAAAGCAAGAAACAGGTATACTCATTACTTTGAATGACGGCAGTGATTATGGTGACGATAAAAGTGGTGATGATTATGACGATTGCGATGATGATCGTGATAATGATGGTGATGATGGTGATAGTGGCATTGATGTTCTTGTTGTTGTTCGTGAAGATGATGATGATGATAGTGATGACGATGAGGAAGATGATGATGGTGATGATGATAATGATATTGAGAAAGACGGCTGCGTTGTATTAAAATAATTGAATTTACTGCAATAGATATGATGTCAGTTAATATTTCGTTATCGGATGGAGCACCTGATGAAGTTCAACTGTTGTCTGGCAGCAGTATGTCCCTAGAGTGCGATGTTGATGCAAACCCTGAACCAGAGTACGAGTGGACAATGTCAAAATCTCAGGAAATCGTGCGTGAAAGATTCTTTAGAAAGCAACACATGAGCTTGAATGATGGAGGTACTTACACTTGCAAAGCTTGGAACGTATACGGAAAGAGTCAGGACACGATAACCGTAACTATTATTAGTAAGTTATTCAAGGTCTCTGTCACTATCATTTGGCTTTGAACAATTAACTATTAAGAAACTGACTGTTATTTTGGTTTGCCTAAGACTTACTTTGAATGCAACTTTGCTTTTCGTTGCGTTTTAGTTTCTTTTCTTGGCTAACAACAAAACCTAATGCACCTTCGCAGCACTTTACTGATAGTGGAAATGGCACTAATGCCTATTTGTACATAATAAACAAATGTACGTTACACTGTTGTTTTTTAATTTACAGTAACTTAGTGTAGTTTATACTGATTTCTTTTCTGTTTGTTTGACGTGTATATGAAGGGAAAATGATCTCAAATGACAAAAGTGTTTTTATATATTTTGAAATACTTTTTTTGGTATCTTTTTTTGCTTATTGCATAAACCTTGAGATTTTTAAATTATTATTTAAATACTGGAGGTTACTTGTTACGGTTATATAGTAATCTGTACTTCAATTTTCGCTTTCACAAAAGTTTACAACACGCACATGAAATGTTTGTTCTGTTCAAAATTCTGTTCGTTTGTGACGTCATCACTAGCTAGCTCGCCCACCATTGATTAAGTTTTTAACCTATTATGCTTTGGCATCATGTGCTAAAATATATAAATTTTACCACACTTCAAAATAGGATAGGATGTAATAAATCGTCCTGTTTTGATTTGTTATGGTTTTACAAACAGTAAGTTGTTTATCATCAAGAAAGAACTTATAATATTGTGATATTATAAGGAAAGAAAAGAAACTGTTCTGAAAAAATAAGCATGTCAAGTATATGACAGAGCCAAGAAACTCTTGTAATCTAGGTCATTAAATGTTAATTAGGTCACACGAAAATTTGATGCTAATTTTTCTTTAAAGTTTGGCCATCTAATTACAGGCTCAGCGGGTCATGTTACAACACACTGGGCAGAAGTTTTTCAAAGGACCAAATTCTCTGTAACATTTTGTTTGTCATCTGTATTTGTCTCCGCCAGATGGGATGCACCACTTGGTCTTAACCACACCCACCCTGGTATATTGAGAAAAGATGGGTTTTTTTCTGTTTTAACAAAACATGGAGCAGCTAATTGTTATACTGTTGATCTCGTCATAAAGAAATTGACCTTTAGTGATATTACAGACTTTGCTTTAATGATTGCTGGAATGTCAGAGCTGAAGAGTCGTGTTTTGCAGATATTTTGTAAGTTTATCTTTGCATTATTGTAATTTGTACAACTTCGGTGCATTCTTATTACCTTAACTTCAACTTTACTGTCCTGTCCTGTCCTGTCCTGTCCTGTCCTGTCCTGTCCTGTCATGCCCTGTCCTGTCCTGCTTTGTCCTGTTCTGTCATCTCCTGTTTTGTCCTTTTAAACGTAGAGAACTTTTGCTGCAGTTAATGTGAGTGATTTTGAAAACAGACTATAGCCTCAGTCGTTTTTTAGAGTTCTTTTGATAACAGACTATAATCTCTGTCGTTTTTTAAAGTGCTTTTGGAAACAGACCATAGTCTCGGTCGTTTTTAGAGTGCTTTTGAAAACAGACTATAGTCTCGGTCGTTTTTAGAGTGCTTTTGAAAACAGACCATAATCTCGGTCGTTTTTAGAGTGCTTTTGAAAACAGACCATTGTCTCGGTCGTTTTTAGAGTGCTTTTGAAAACAGACTATAGTCTCGATCGTTTTTAGAGTGCTTTTGAAAACAGACTATAGTCTCGGTCGTTTTTAGAGTGCTTTTGAAAACAGACTATAGTCTCGGTCGTTTTTAGAGTGCTTTTGAAAACAGACTATAGTCTCGGTCGTTTTTAGAGTGCTTTTGAAAACAGACCATAGTCTCGGTCGTTTTTAGAGTGCTTTTGAAAACAGACCATAGTCTCAGTCGTTTTTAGAGTGCTTTTGAAAACAGACTATAGTCTCGGTCGTTTTTAGAGTGCTTTTGAAAACAGACTATAGCCTCAGTCGGTTCTTAGAGTGCTTTTGAAAACAGACCATAGTCTCAGTCGGTTTTTAGAGTGCTCTTGAAAACAGACTATAGCCTCAGTCGTTTTTAGAGTGCTTTTGAAAACAGACCATAGTCTCGGTCGTTTTTAGAGTGCTTTTGAAAACAGACTATAGTCTCGGTCGTTTTTAGATTGCTTTTGAAAACAGACCATAGTCTCAGTCGTTTTTAGAGTGCTTTTGAACACAGACCATAGTCTCAGTCGGTTTTTAGAGTGCTTTTGAAAACAGACTATAGCCTCAGTCGTTTTCTAGTTATGAAACGATAGCAGTTTACCACCCAGTTTAAAGTTTGGTCAACAATTGATATCAAATTTTTTTTTTTCGTTTTTTATTCCCTGTTTTGCAGTATGTTATAATTATATTAATTATTTTTGTTTCGAATTGTTGCACAAATCAGATCTGGTTTGCATAAGTTACATTACAGTTGGGTTAATTTATACTGTTCAGCGAAATTGTATAGCACACTACGTCATTTAAAATCTCAGCACACTAAACGATGAAATACATTAAAATTCGTAAGATGCACAGAAATTTAAAATACATTAAAAAAATGAAGAGTCATAAATATTAAAAATTAAAAAAAATTAAAAAAATGAGTGGGCACAATCTGCTACTAAATCCGCGTTTTAAGAGTAAATTGTTCCTTTTCAATTTTACTGATCACTAAAAATTAGCCAAGTTCACACTTACTCGCAATCGGGTACCTTTTTAACGTACAGCCAAGCACAAAACGTAAAACCTAAAATGGTCAAAGGTTAAGTGTACCAGACAACGCATTTATGTACACTTGACAACGCCTCGCAGCTCATGCTATTGTTATACTAACAGTGTTCTGCAGATAACTAGAATCTTACCTAGTTCATTTTTTCTTGGTCCCAAGCAAGTTCCTGTTAATAAATCAGCCTACGCACAGACTAATGCATAGTTAAGAAAATTTCTCATAAAACAACTGGCGTTACTGAACCGGTGCGACAGACGGTTCCGCTTTCCCCACACGTCCTGTGATGGTGTAGTTAAGACGCATTGCTGTGGTACACTTAACCTTTGACCTGCAACAACGGCGGCACTGCGTTGTATTGAAGTCTGTCTTGTAATTCTCGTAATCTTTTCCTGAAATAATGAATATTTTTTTAAAAAAGGCGTTCCCGTTTCTGCAAATGAGTCTGCCACACCTGCTACAACTTTCCCAAGTGAACTTTTTGGAGAAGTGGACTTGAAATTTACATTCTGTTGTCGTCCGAAATTCGTAACAGCAAAGTGGATCTGGAGCGACGGAAGCATAAATCTTCCACCGTCGGATCCACGTGGAAACGATGGTGATCGCTTTACCGCAAGGATTGGAGTTTTTAATAACACTTGCTACGAAGCGGTGCTGGAGATACGACCTGTGCGCAGAACCGACTTGAGAACTTACACGTTGATTGTCAACAATGGAAAAACTGATGTAAAATTTGTAGCTGTCGTTGGTAAGTTGCAGAATACTTTACATAAACATAAAACCTTTTGTAATAGTTAACGTATTGTATATAACGATATCAATATATACATATATTTACAATAATGACATCATATGTACATGCCTCTATTCCCAGGCGACATTTTTACAATTTTTTGGGTATAGCATGGAATTTATATAGGAATAACTTGCAGACTGGACTAGAGAGAGAAGGAGAAAGAAGAAAAAATACATATACAGGTAGCTAGACAGATAGACAGACAGAGGGAGAGAGAGAGAGAGAGAGAGGGGGGGAGAGATTTTGATCAAAAACGGGCGAATTCAAAAATACCTGTTTCCTAAATCCTGCAGAAGGATAGACCTTCCTGGCTAACATTGTCCAGTCGAGAAGGCGCCAGATGCACTAAATACAATCTGTCTATCCATTTATCTATTCGTCCATCCGTCCGTCTGTCCGCCCGTCCGTCCGTCTGTCCGTCCGTCCGTCCGTCCATCCATCCATCAATCCATCCATCCGTCCATCCATCCATACATCCGTCCACCCATCTATTCACCGGGCGTCCAATGCACTAAATACAATTTTTAGAGTGCAGTTCTGACATTTGGACTTTTTTTCAGAAAGGACTCATTTCAGCAGAATGGTGAGAATCATTTTCGTTGTCATGTGCGTCATGATTTTCGCTGTTGTAATTCCTATCGTGGTTGTTTATGTTTATGCCCAGCGACTTTGGTGTTTTAAAGGTATGTGCAACATCAGTCTAATAATTATATGTGAGCTCTCTCTCCACTGAGACTTACGTATGATCATTGACACGAACGAAATGATGAATGTCGTTTAAAGTCTCAAATTTAGTCCCTTTCTTTTAGTAATTTTTGCGTTAACAGGCCTCATCAGCTGAACAGACTTGTACTACTAATCTACTAACCTACTAACCTTTAGTACTATGCTCTCTCAGGTTAGTAGCCTTAACTGACATGTTCTACTAACCCAAGGCAGCGTAGCACTAACCCCTCTCAGGGTAGCAGCACAAGTCTGTTAAGCTTTTTTTCAAACGGAAAATTAATTGTGTTTGTGCCTTAGAACGCAGCAAAATGTGAGCCTATAACATGTAGACATGAACATTATAAATCTCCCTAATAAGCCTTTTTACAGTTCCGTTGCGCGTATGGGCAGTTGTTGTAGGCCAAAGGCACAGCAGCGCATCTTACCTACAACCGTCACGTGATGTGTGGGAAAAGCAAAGCCGTTTTTCGCCTCAGTTCATTAACTTCAGTTGTTTTTGCATGAACTTTACTTAATTATGCATTAGTCTGCGCGATGTAGAGTGATTTACTAGCAGTATCTTGCTTGGAACTAGAAAAAATGAACTAGGTAAGGGTCCAGGTAGCTGTTAAAACGGTTACTATTACAGCAGTTTGGGGGCACCACTCAATAACAAACGTATTTTTTAACTTACTGACAAGATACAGTAATTTTAAATTTTACTTAGTTAGTGATCGAGGTGTGTGCTACGAATGCTCTGATTATTTTCTCATACTTTACACAATGTTTTCTACACTTGTTTCAAATAACGTATCGTCAAAATGGCTGCGTCTAACGGTCATCTCGGTAGTTTTATACAGCGTTATTGACGACGCAAGTCTAATTTGTAAAAAGGCAGTATGTAAGTGGTATAAAATTTCAGACGAATTTTTTAAGCTTTATGTAAGTTGAGGGTTTTCTTGTGCTTTAAAGATTCGTTTAATTTGTTTGTTAAAACAGCGCATCTTTCTGTTGTATAAGGTCATTACAACATTTCATCAATAAGCTTTTCACTCCATTCTTATCTGTGCGTCAAAAGAAAAATTTTGAAATAAAAAAAGTTACTGTTGAAACAACATCCCACATTCCTACTAAGCATATTCTTAAGTAATTACTTACTTGAGTTCATTCCAATTACAGTCGTAACTTTCATTCGTTTTGATCATAACTTTAGATACTTTTGTAACATTTCACTACTCATAGACGTGGATAGACATATGCCTTGGACGTAGACGCATTCCTATATGCGTAGTTTACTGATGTTTGTGAATTGTTGACTGTACTTATGACTTAAACACGAATCCACACATAATCACAAACATCAGTAAACTACCCATACAGGAATTCGTCTACGTCTTGGCATATGTCTACCCACGTCTATGAGTAGTGAAATGTTACACAAGTATCTAAAGTATCCACACATAAGTCATTTATTTCGTGTAATACATTTACAACAATTGGTGTAACAGAGGTGTTTGTTTGTGTCGACAGCTCATGCGTGAGCACAGCGGTAAATTTGAAACTTGAATTTCTATCTTGAAACTTGCCTAGTTTTATTACAACACACTGAATATCTTACTGTAGCGCTTCAATTTTTGCTTTCGCAAACACCTGCAACGCACTCATGGATGTTTTTGCTGTTGGAAATTGTCATCAATAGGTGGGCTTGCCCACCGTTAATTAAGTTTTTAATCTATAATTTAATCAGAAACGCTATTATCAGTATTAATTGTGTTGAAATGTATACTTTTTATCGGATTTGAAAATTGGGTAGTATATGAAAAATCATTCTGTCTTCTTTGTGGTTTGAGATACCTGTGTTGGCGAAAAAAAGCGTTATTGTTGTTATTAATAAGCTGCTTATCTTTGGCTCGCATTGACAAAGGTTTTTCACCCTATCTATAAGGTTATTAATAAAACGAATTACTCCGTGATAAAATTTGTTTTGATGTTTCGCAAAAAATATGACTTGTGACTTACGACTTAAACACGAATCCACATCAGTACAATCAACAATTCAAAAACATAAGTAAACTACCCATACAGGAAATCGTCTTCGTCTAGGCAAATGTCTACTTACATCCATCAGCAGTGAAATGTTACAAAAGCATTTAAAGTTATGAACAAAACAAATTTGTCTTTCACAAAATTAGGGTAATAATCGCTTGACACCTAGACTGTAATGGGAATGCACTCGATTAAGTAATTGCTTAATAATACTACAAAACGTGCTTAGTATGAATGTGTAACAATGTTTCAGCTGTAACTTTTTATTTATCTCAAAATTTTCTCCTCTAATGCACAGATAAGGACTGAACGAAAATGTTGCTGATGAAAAGTAGAATCCACAGTTTGTGTTTTGCTTCATGCTGATTTTTGTACCAACTGTCCATGAAAGAAAGTATTTTTTTATCAAAGAATCTCCTGTGCAATACAATTATGAAGATTACGAAGAGGAAGAAGAAGAGGCCAGTGAAGAAGAAAGCGAATATGAGGATGAAGAATCATATTACTCCAAGTCTGAAGGGAGAAGCGAAGCAACGGAAACAACCACAACTGAAGAAGACGAGCTATGGTTGAGCCTGGCTAGTATTGTACCAGAGTTCGTAAAACCTACTACCACTTTCATCATTGTCTGTGTTGTTGTTGCTGTTGCTGTTGTCGTCGTCTGTATTGCTGATGAACGCGTCGATCGTTTTAAGTTCCGATCTCAGCAAAAATTATGCACGCATCAGCGTGCTGACACATTGTCGACTTTTGTCTTCCAACTTTTATCACTAGCATATTTCAGGGTAAAAGGCTGTCAATAAACTTTTGCAGGCAGCCTTTCATCAGCCAACTAAAATCACAAGTGTCGTTGTCTTTGTACTTTAATCAGGAGTTGTGGATGTCCTATAAAGTTATTAAAACGTTAATTGACGGTTGACCTACTTTTTGGTAAAAATCGTAGTGTGATATTACAGTTGGTCAAACTGATGCTGAAAACATAATTTTGCTGACAATTTTTTCTTTTTTCTGCTTCGCCGTACCTGACTCCGTGCCCGTATAAAAGACTTCTAGTTGTTGTTGTTGTTGTTGCTGCTGTTGTTGTTGTTGCTGTTGTAGTTGGTGGTGTGGTGGTGGTGATTTTGGCTGTGGCTGTGGTAGTTTTTTTAGTGGTGGTGGTTGTGTCAGTGATGGTGACGGTGGTGTATGGTGGTGGTGGTGGTTGAGGTTGTGGTTGTGTTGGTGTTTTTGGTGCTGTTGTTGTTGTTAGTGGTGCTGGTAAGGTATTTTTATTCTACTTTTTCTTCGTATGAAAAGTAATCAATTACTACTTTGTTTGACAGGAAACAAACTCGCAGCAGAGCATTTCTATAGCAACAATCAGTCGCGTGCTGACAGCAACTGTGTGTGATCCTGCTTATAGACGAATCTGGTCGAACACAAAGCCAACAAGACCAGGCTAGGCTTGAAAGACACGTGATGCCCACGGGTAGTTTCTATGCCAGAAGACCAGGTGTATGATGATCAGGTGTGGTTGCACATTGTCAAATGGTAAAAGAGCCACTGTTCGGCCACGGTGAATCATCAAAACGAATCTTATTGATTAGAAATCGATAACTTTAGCAGGCCAAGGAAGTCCAATAGTAATCATGAATTATTATTAACGTGTAATAAAAGCAATTATTATAGAGTTTTTTAATTTGTAGTTGTGTTTTTCTTTTGTTATCTGGTCACTTATAGGCTTAATTTTAGTCATTTTGGACTTTATTCAATTGTCCTTCGGGACTGTAAGCGTTTGTTACATTTTGCATGAATTTGTGACTAACTGCTCTCACTAAGCAGCAGTTTTTTTACGTTTCTACTCCTCATGCAATGGATTTTCATGTAAAATGATGTTTGAAATTCATTTTCTTACGTTAGACAAATTATAAATTATTCTTTTACGAATATATTGAAAAAAGATTCAATAACTGCAGTATCACTTGTGTGAAATCAGCTGATGCAGAAAATTTCAACTATCCAGACACAACACTCTGATATGCTTTGGCCTCAAGTCTACTCTATTTTTCAAAAGAAGTTTCTGTCAAAAGATGAAACAGCATTAATTTGTTCTTGGCTTATCATTTGGTTTTCCTGGAATAGCAGCATAGTTTGAGCTGTAGCAGCAGTCGATCAATAAAATAGTGTGTACAATCACGCAAGTGTCCACCAGACTAAGCTACTCACTAGGCTAAGTTGGAGTGCCTAACGCGAGACGCTTATCACACATTTATTACTAAGTTAGGCCTTGTTTGAGGTCGTTAATATTAATTTTCCATAATTTCTCTTATTCTGTTATGCAAAAAGTGATTTCAAACGTACGAAAGGCAATTTCAGGCTGTGATGTGAAAGTGTAAGTCGTGAAATCAACTGGGAAAGATACCGTTTGAATATCATTATTAATTTCGATTTTTGTACAATAGAATTTACCTTTTGAAGAGTTGATTTCATATTTTGCACATTTGAAATTACGTTGAATCTTGAAGTCACTTTTTGTGCAGTAAGATTTTTCACAGTTTCGCCATGCACACGCACAGTTGCTTTAGGTCAAAGGTTAAGAGAACCACAGTAACACGTCTTAATTACAACCGTCATGTGACATGTGGGTAAAATAAAGCCGTCTATTGCATCAGTTCAGTATCTTCAGTTGTTTTACGTGGAGTTTACGTGACTGTGTGCATTAATATGTGCGTAGAGCGATTTACTAGCAGAATCTTGTTGGGAACAAGAAGAATAAACTAGGTAAGGCTCTAGCTAACAGTTAAAGCTGTTACTGTTACAGTAGCATAGGGTGCAAAGCGTTGTCAAGCGTACACAAATGCGAGGTCTGATACACTTAACCTTTGACATCTTCACGATCATCATCAATCAATGGAACCTTGAAAATATTTTTCGAAAAGAAAAAGAGCACGTATAATCTCAACTAACTAGCAAGCAAAAATTCTCACAAAAATAAAAAAAGGAGAGACTATAAAATGTCACAGTTTAGTCCGAATTCAGAAAATGAGATTTATCTTTGCTTAAGTAACAATTTGTAAAACCTCTAAAGCTTTAAAGATTTGTAGCTGTAATGAATGTACCATGGCAATGAATTTAATTTACTTACTCAGTTCAATGATTATCTTCAATTAAATAACTTTTTATTATTAAATTAATTAATCAATGCTTTGCTCTTCGAAATCAAATGAAAGCCCAACATTTTCTGCCATTTTCTCTTGGTAGATCTTGTCAAACATTTCACTCTCTGCGACTGTAAAATAGTTCTTCCAATCACCAACTTTCCCTGAAATTGATTGAATTGTGTGACTGAATGTGATATAAAATAATTCAGCCATACATCTGATCTATGGTTGACATGGCACAGTTCATAGAGGTGACTTCAAGTAAGGCAAAAATTGTGTATTTAATGTGACAAGGTTTTATAATGTAATAATATTGTTATTAAAGTTTGATTCCAATTACCTATAGCATGTACAGATATCACGCTCCACGCGATGATCAGTGCACTTTTATTATTATAATAACTTTATTATTATAGTTAGTGAAATAATTATCTATTTCTGTAATACAGTTTAATTTTCTTTGCTATGAGTCTTTACTTGTAGACATGCAGACCTTTCGAATTTTTTCATTACATAATGCAGACATCATAACAAACTATTCGATAATGATGATTTAAAAAACTGATAATTAACTAAATTTTGAAATTAAGTTGAAAAGCCAGGAAGTCTGAAAACGTTGGGATACATCCTCATTTTAAATCTAGGACATTCTGCTTATAAGGCAGATCCTTAGATCACAAGGCCGCTGTTCCAGTGGTCAAAGCC
Source organism: Tubiluchus corallicola (assembly GCA_030141605.1). Taxonomy (NCBI): domain Eukaryota; kingdom Metazoa; phylum Priapulida; class Priapulimorpha; order Priapulimorphida; family Tubiluchidae; genus Tubiluchus; species Tubiluchus corallicola. The sequence continues at coordinate 108,434 of JAQGDQ010000016.1, forward strand.
TTCCAGAATTCATCCATATACCTGCCCAGTCAACTTCAGCATTACCAGTCATTAGACGGATAATAATAATTATTTATTTATTTATTTATTTTATTAAATATTTGTGACAGATAATATTAATTAATTAGTTAGAATCACTCTAGTGTGAGGGATCTAAGATTGCAAAATACTGAATTTGGTTGACCAGCCACAGATATGAACTATCAAAAATGAATGAATTTGTTAATAATAATCTTGACATCAACATTACAATAGTTAAAATTCGTCTACAATAATATTTAGTTCAGAATAGAATTTAATTGTTATCTGAGTTATTTTATGTAAGTAAATAAATAAAGAAAAATGTTTGTTGCAGTAAAATCCAGAGTACTTTTGCTTTTTAATATCAATATTTCGCCATTACGCACTTTTCAAGAATATGCAGTGAAAAGTATAATATGCACAAACATAGGTTACAATTGTATAACGTTGTGCCGGTAAAATGTCCTGCATACTGCGAATACAGTCCGTTGTTTCGCGAGCTGACCGCTAGATGGCGGCCGTCACTTTGTTTACATCATTACATCAGTGCAACCACGTGTATAAAAACGTTGAGTCAATTATGCGAAGTTATATGAGTCAATTGCCGACAGTTTTTATATACTTTTGCATATATATATATATATATAGGAGCGGCCTGTACTAGACGTTTTTGAGGCAAAGAAGCGATTGATTCTACATTACGTGAGTCTAATACACGGCTCCTACTGTATTAGCTTAGTATCGGTAAATACCGACAATCAGCCAATTCGGACCGACGTCTCCCCGCTTTTCCGGCAAACTGTGATATGCGTGCACCTTCAATACTAGGCTAAATTTAAATTCTTGTAGTCTTAATGAAATGGTTAATATTAATGATTTAACCAACACAGTTTTAATTACAGTTTCATACCGTAGTTGAAAGACATGAAACGTGTATAATTCGGAATGAAAGTTGTCGAAACATTGAAACTAGTGAAAGTGTCAATGGTTACCTTTTCTTACGAAATGTGTAACATTCGTGTCCTGTAAAAGATCCTCAGTACGAGCATTAATCTTTCCTTCAGTTGTGCTGCACCAAGTCTCCATCAACGCACCTTCCTGTTCATCCATGTATTTTCGCATGGCAGTAAAGCTTGTGCTATCTGCTACACTGTTAACTTCATCGTCTGATAGATCAATTTCTAGAAATTCTGCGATGCGGCGGATATATTTTTCATGCTCCTGTCAGAATTAAAAACCAACGATCAGGAGTTTTTCTAACCTATAAGTATGAATATCAACAACTTCAAGGCAGCATCAAGTAATGAGCTTTTTCACAGTTCCAGCGATTGATGGTGATCGTGAAAAAGCCAAAGGTTAAGTGTACCAGACAACGCATTTGTGTACATTGGCAATGCCTCGCAGCCCATGCCATTGTAATAGTAGCAGGTTTAACAGCTAGCTAGAGCCTTACCTAGTTCATTTTGTTCCCAAGCAAGTGCCTTCTAGTAAATCACTTTATGCGCAGACAAATACATAATTAAGTAAAGTCCATGTAAAACAACTGAAGTTACTGAACTAATGCTTTGTGTTACCCACATGTCACATGATGGTTGTAGTTAAGACGCGTTGCTGTGGTACACATAGCATTTCACCGTCACACAACGAAACTGTAAAAAGGCTTATTTCATAACACGGTAGTAAATAATTAGATTTGCAGCAAAAATTAACACAAATACAAGAACATCAGCAAGGTGCTAGCAAACAGGACCGCTAGATGTCACTAGCATATAAAAAGTGTTGTGAGTCAAAGACACAACCAGTAGATGGCGCTGTTCAAGGTGAATATTGTGCATTACATACCTTGTTAATGTCTTCATACTTCAGATAAAGGATATTACTGTTATCTCTTAACTTCCACCATTTAGTGACGTGATCAAACCAAGTTCCGAATCTTACTGTGAATGAATTGGTACAAAGTTAAAATGTTGTTACGAATCAAATAAGATTTATTTATTTATTCATTTTTCTGATAGCAAGAATAAACAAATAATTAAATATATAAGAATTCTTTCCAACAAATGTACTGTGAAGGAATTAGTACAAAATTAAGATGTTGTTAGAAATCAAATAACAATTATATATTTTCTATTTATTTTTTGTTTGTAAAAATAAACAAATAAATAAATATAATAAGAATTCTTTCCAACAAACATGCCGTCCAAAGTCTACAATGTTTAGAGCATGGTCTACATATAAATATAACATAAATAATAAATAAATAAATAAAAAACATTTAAAAGACAGAATATCACAACATCTAGATGGACAATTCTTGAACACCCCTATAACCAAAGTCAATACGAAGACTAATTATACTTTTACTCTTTTAGAACATCTAGCACAAAAAAACTCCACTTATAAAAAGCTTAAAAACTCCTCTTGAAATTTTAGACCACTTACATACTGTTTTTTGCACATAGGACTTGCGTGGGCAGTAACACTGTGTAAATTATGCAAATTTAAACTCCAGTGATGACTGTTAGATGCAGTCATTTTAACGATAAATCATTTGAAACAAGTTTAGATAACACTGAGTAAACTTTGAAAAAATAATCAGAACATTCGTAGCTCACGCGTCACTAACTAAGTAAAATCTTAAATTATTGTATCTTGTCAATAAGAATAAAATTGCGTTTTTTTGGTTAGAGAGTGGTGCAGCCAGGAGGGTGAGTCAGCGACTTTTTACCATTTGGTAAAAACATTTTAAATAATTTTCTTGTCTACTTACATAAGTCTTTCAAGCAGGTAAGCGATATGCTAAGTAATATAACTTTGGAATGTATGGAATGTTTGCAATAGTAATGGAATGTTTTTTGGGACATAGTTTAACATTTCCTTTTATTCCCCTGACTTACGTTGTGCGTATATGACGTCATGTAATTTAAGATGAAAGTAAACAAAAATCCTTTCAATGCGAGTCTGATATGCGCATAAAATTGCTATTAAGTAATACACTTTTTCAGGCAATTTTTCAAAATCGACTTCGGGTACCCATTTCTTGTCCGTTAACAACTTAATTTTCTCTTGATTGACATAAAACTAGAGCAAAAATTTTCCAAAGTTACTAAGTCTTAACACTATTTGCCCCGACTGTGACCTCAATATTGACTGTTGAAAGATTGACAAGTTTAATATTAAACATGTTCTTACTACGAACAGAAATTACAATCCTATTAAATCCACATATTATGTAATCTACAAAAATAAAAGCATAATTTGGCAAGCAATAAGGCTTTTCACATTTCTGTTGTGCGCATGCGCAGTTGCTGCAGGCCAATGGCTAAATGTACCACAGCAACGCGTTTTAGCTACAACCGTCATATAACATGAGTGTAAAGCAAAGCCGTCTGCCTCATTAATTCAGTAACGTCAGTTGTTTAACATAGATCTCGCTTGAGAACATGAAAAAATGAACTAGGTAAGGTTCCATCTAGCTGCTAAAACTATTACTATTACAATAGCATGGGCTGCGAGGCATTGTCAAGTGTACACAAATGTATTGTCTGGTACACTTAACCTCTGACATTTTCACGATCGTCATCAATCGCTGGAATTGTGAAAAGGCTTATTAAAAAACTTTGGTAGTTTAAACTATCTTACTGTCGTTCAGAAAGCATGGCAAAAACTGACTGAAAGTCCAATTCAAAGCTCCCTGGCCTAGAAATTTCGATGAGCGATGATAATGGTAGCTCGATACAGCGACATCTTTCGGATTTCTCATCTCATAGATTATCTGAGCATCAAAGAGGAATGTTGATAAAAATGTATGTAACAGCAATGCATGTTGTAAATTATACTTTAGATTTGCAATAAAGCGTGTTGTAAATTCTACTTTACATTTGCAGTAATGTATGTTGCCCATTCTGTATAGCAGTAATGCATGTTGTACATTCTACATTTGCTGTAATGCATGTTGTAAATTCTACCTTAGATTTGCAGTAATGCCTGCTGCACGTTCTGCCTTGCAGTAATGCATGTTGCACATTCTGCCTTGCAGTAATGCGTGTTGCACATTGTGCCTCGCAGTAATGCATGTTTGTACATTCTACTTTACACTTACAGTAATGCATGTTGCACATTTTGCTTTGCAGTAATGCATGTTTGTACATGACACGTTTCAGTAATGCATGTTGCACAATTTGCTTTGCAGTAATGCATGTCGCACATTTTGCTTTGCAGTAATTCATGTTGTAAATTATACTTTAGATTTGCAATAAAGCGTGTTGTAAATTCTACTTTACATTTGCAGTAATGTATGTTGCCCATTCTGCCTAGCAGTAATGCATGTTGTACATTCTACATTTGCTGTAATGCATGTTGTAAATTCTACCTTACATTTGCAGTAATGCATGTTGCACGTTCTGCCTTGCAGTAATGCATGTTGCACATTCTGTCTAGCAGTAACGAATGTTACACATTGTGCCTTGCAGTAATGCATGTTGCACGTTTTGCTTTTTTATGTTTGTACATTCCACGTTTCAGTAATGCATGTTGCACAATTTGCTTTGCAGTAATGCATGTCGCACAATGTGCATTGTAATAATGCATGTTTCTACATTCTGCATTTCAGTAATGCATGTTGCACGTTCTGCCTTGTAGTAATCCAGATCGAACAATCTACCCTACAGTAATGCATGTTTTCAATTCTACTTTTCACTTGTAGGAATCTGCGTTCTCCATTCTGCCTCGTAGTAATGCATGTTGTACATTCTACATTACAGTAAAGCATCTTATCAGTTCTACTCATACATGTTATACATTCTAACTACATTATACTTGCAGTAACGTACTTTTAGTACATTCTGTCTTGCAGAAATGCGTGTTGCATATGTTACCTTGCACGATGCAGTTTCAAACGATTTGGGTGGCAAGAATTCTGGCCATAAATGAAAAAAAAACAATTTTCTACTCTCAGCTCGAACATTTAACTGGACAAGTTTTTCCTCTAAAGTCATTCCCAACATGAGCTCAACGAAATTAGATGATTTGTCCATAAACTCGTTGAATTTTTCGTTATTTCCTCGATTCAAAACCCTTCCGACTATATTTCCCATCCACATTGTTCCTACAAAATGTTTGTGAACAAAAGTCTCTATTTTTTATAAATAATTACCACACAACACTAACCTTAAGAATATTGTCATGTATATTTTCTGTTTGTTTTGATAATTTGTAGAATTTTACGAAGGATTGCATATCATTGCTTAAGATATACTATGTGTTTTTTCTGTCACTGCAACATAAGAAATTATAATATTGTTGAATCAAAACATTCATTTATCCACTTAATTGCAAATATACGTAAAATTATATTATAGTTACTTCTGTTCTTGTTTAGAAACTACTAATTAAGACCATCAAGTTGGTTAAATTAGTTTATTGTCTGTACCTCATAATCACTAGTGCTGCCCCTGATCATTTACTATTTTAACATATTAAAAGGATGGCTGACTTGATGACCTTTTGATCGTCTGGTTGTCCTCTATCCTCTGTCCTCTTCACTTACTAGCAATTAGGACCTATTTGCCTGTATGCTATTCAAGTATAGGTTTTACACGTCAAATGTAGACACAGGAAAGTTCAAATGTGACTTAGGTAAGTCAAATGTAGACATAGGAATTTCGAATGTGTTTTGGTAACTCAAATGTGACTTAGGTAAGTCAAATGTAGACGCATCACTTTGAATAAATCGGTAATTAAGTTATTTAAGTGCAAATTAGAAAAAGATAAACCAAAGATAGTGTATCTATTAGTAGGCCTGTAACGTTGTTATTTTAACTTAGGAGCAATTATTAAATTGAAATTAAAGAAGATTAAATTTAACATCCATAAACTTTACCACCTATCCACATTTGAGATACCGATGTCACATTTGACTTGACATGTGTCTACATTTGACTTACCAAAAGCGCTCAAGATTTGTTGAAAACCATTGTTAACACATTTGAACTACCTAAGTCTACATTTGAGTTACCAAGTCACATTTGAATTACCTAAATCTACATTTGACTTAACGTAGGTCTACATTTGACATGTAAAACCTATATTGTATAGCAGAATGGATCTGGCTATTGTACGTTTTGTAAATGGAGAAAAATAAATTTTAATTCAATTCTATTTAAAAACCAACATGCAGAAAGTTTGGTGAAAGATCATGAAGAGACAGAAAAACAAAATTGGCACATCGGTCTGAAATAATGGAATAGAATGGAACGACATGAGCACTGAACGAAACTATCAAGTAATATGTATAGGCCTACGTCATCTCTGATTTGAGTATTTTTGCTAAGTAACAACCTGTGTATGCCATTTCTAAATTTCACATATTTTCATTTTTATTAAGTAATTAAAATTTGTGAGTTGCACAAGTTAAGCAACGCTGGGCCTTACAGGAACTTGGATGGCAGATGGCTTTCTTCTCCTGCTATTGTAATTCTAGAGACAACAAGTAGGATTGACCTCAGAAGCAAGCCTGTTTTCTGCAAGCTCATTGTCTCATTTTAGTGAATCATTTTGACAATTAGTTATGTATTAGTTCTGCTACACCTGTGTTAATTAGATTCTACCACTGAGTGCTGAGATCTTCCTTGCAGTACGCCAGTCTGCTTAATAATAATAATAATAATAATAATAATAATAATAATAATAATAATAATAATAATAATAATAATAAAAATAGATTATATGTCGGCATAGTTTTTAAAGAATTTGAGAAACTCAAACCAGAATAAATATACACTGAGAATTTTACTCATTCAAAAGTTGCACGCAGACCTGATTTTGGGCAAGAAACAACTAAAACATCACTGGGTTCGATTGTCATCTCTCCTTTTTGCAAGGCAGGACACAGCTGGTCGTAGATTCCATGTTCTCCAATAATCCCATTTTCCCATCTGACAAAGCGGTGTTCCATTGATTTATACAGTTCAGGCAGAGCCATCTTGAATTGTGGTGTTTGGCAAGGAGGCGTCCTGGCACGTTCTTTATTAAACTTTTAAATTAATAAAAACAACTGCATTATTTACAAACAGCATTAATTTGCAACAAGCAAAACTCATATATTATTACTAGACACAGTCCTAGAGCACTATTGTGCACCACGGAATTTCAAACCTTTGGACTGCATGATGTAGACCATGATGCTACAAGAAAGGTAACTTTCTTATCAAGGTTTCTCTATTTCTATGCATTTTTGCCATTTTCTTGTCAACATATATCGATTTCCGTGCACATTTGCTATTTTAATGTCGCAATTTCTCGATTTTCGAACATTTTTACTATCTTCTTACTAAGAAGTCTCGATTTTCCTTCTATCAAGATTTCTGGATTTTTGACATTTTTGGAATTTTCTTTTCAAGATTTCTCGATTTTCCTGCCAACTAAATTTTTAAAACTTTAGTAGTACTAGTTTACTAACTCTAAAATGCCTAACGTGCAATACTTACATGCCCACAAAATGATCACGGATAACTAGAGATATTTCAGCATTGTCAAGCTGTTATATTGTAGGCTATAAGTGAACTTACGTTATTAGCAAATGCATATGTATTACGACATTCAAAAAAAAAGAAAACAAATAACCGTTTATGTATAAAAAGTTGACAGTTATTGCCATTGTCGTGTTTTATAGAGTAAGCTTATGTTATTGCCATGTTATAAATTACCTTTTGTTATTATATGAAATAAATGCAGGTATTACGATGTACATTCATGTTTGTGTGATTGGATTCAAAACATATATATATATACAATTGTATATATATATATATATATATATATATACAATTGTATATATATATATATATATATATATATATATATATATATATATATATATATATATATATATATATATATATATATATATATATATATATATATATATATATATATATATATATATATATATACATACACACATATATATATATATATATATATATATATATATTAATAAACATATATTAATAATATGTTACTAATAGCGGATAGGCGGCTCTGACCACTTGTGGTGAGAATAACTACGGTCAGAATTCAGGCCAGCACAGCCATATAAGCAGGCCCTGGGTTCGAATCTTAATTTTTCACTGCTTCCTATTATTTAGCTGTTAAGGTAACAGTCATAAGCGTGATGTCTTCCTTAATGTAAGCGTGCTTACACATATTAAAATATATATTATAGTTGGTGCAAAAGAGTGCCAAAGTCAGTATTATTAAAGTTTGTATGAAGTACTTCACGTGTCCATCATTTTCAATTCAAACTAGACGAAGGTGTTTCTTTCAACAGCTGAAACAGTTTCTCACCTCTGTAAGGGGTCCCAGCGCTCAACAATTTTAGTGTTTAGCTTCTGAAAATCATGCGCCTCTGTGTGGCCGTCATTCATTTTTCTCTTTAAAGGGAAGGAAATGTCAAGCCTTGTAGGGGGTTAGGCTTATGTCAGTGTTTGCGAAAAAATGACCGCGACTTTAAAGTAATATTACTAATTACACTTATTGCACTAAATCCTTCTGGCATTTTTTGCGAACATTGAAATAAGCCTAACCTCCTAGAAGGCTTGACCTTTCCTTTTCTTTAAAGAGAAAAAATGAATGACGGCCGCACAGAATCCGCACAGAGGCGCAACAAACGCTGAGGAACTAAACACCAAAATTGTCAACCTCCTAGAACGTTTGTTCTTCTCCAGTGGCGGCTCGTAGCTAAAATTACCGGGGGTGCTGCTTCAGAAATTTTTTAGCCATTGTTGTAAAAATGTGTAAAAGAAACAAACATGTGCAATTTTAATCTTGTAATTTGTGTTTGTAATTTTAGACATACAAACAGCTCATTAATTGTTAGCAGTTTTATTTTATTTTCTCTTTTTACAACCATTGTCACCAAATGAAGTTTAAAGTTGTTATGCAATTATGGTTCAATATACAATATAAAAATTAATAGAAAGCATAAAACTAATTTATAAATTTAGCTGATTTAAAATAAAATAGGTTACTAATACTCACGTAGTTGCGAATTTTATAATAAACACACTAAAAAGCTACTACATAACATGAGATTAGTAAAACACGCATTACATTCCACTGCACAATACGAAACTGACCAACCCCTTACTCCTGCTCCGCAAACAGGTTTTTTCTCCAACTATTGCCATCCAGCTGCGAAATAAGTAACTAATTACTAGTCTATTTTGAACGTTAAAAAACAAATGTGTAAAAAAAAACAAGTAAACAACTTGAAATGTGTAAGTTTGATAATAGTTTTATATTTTTACGATAATGGTAAACGTAACTTAACCCTTACCATATTTTAGCTGAGCAAATAGGTTTGGAATGTCTTGAAAGAGAATTTAAAACTCTACGTATGATTGCCTTCCATTGGCATCACAATAATGTAACTCACGAAGTGAATAATCATAATAATAATAATAATAATAATAATAATAATAATAATAATAATAATAATAATAATAATAATAATAATAATAATAATAATAATAATAATAATAATAATAATCTTCATTTAAAGTCGGATTTTTAGATAAACAAGTAACATAAGCCCTAAAGAGCCTTTGGACCACTGTAAATAACAATCTACAACTACATAACAGAGACTATTATTGCCACATTTTACCCTACAAACCATGCGCTAGGTAGGGCAGCAGCTAAAACAATTTTAAAGTTTTTGGTATGACCCATATGCTGTATCGAACTCATGGCCTTGCAGACGCAAAGCGGACGCGAAACCACCTGGTTTCCATTCAATTAATTCAACTCACTTGAATTCGATTAACTTTTGCACTGAACTTTACTTCTGTGGGCATTGAAGATCAACCAATCGTCAATTGCCAATAAATCAATTTATGATGATTTCCAATATAAGCGGATCACTGCCGCAAACTTTGTAATACACGATTTTAGCTCTTCTCAAAAAATGAAAATAATTACCTTTTCTGATGAAATGTTTATATCTGAAGCCATATCAGATGCACTGTGCCATGTCTCGAACAATGCATTTATATTTGCGCATGCAAGTAAAGCCTGTACATTCCACAATACTGTTCACTTCATTATCTGTTAGATCAATTGCAATCTGTTAATAAGTGGTGGTGGTGGTGGTGGTGGTGGTGATGATGATCATGATCATGATGATTATGAGGATGATGATGATGATGGTGGTGGTAGTGATGGTAATGGTAATGGTGATGGTGATGATGATGATGATGATGGTGATGATGATGAAGATGATAATAATAAAATTAGTAAAATCCCCTCAATATATACTTTATATTACTCTATAAGGCACAAAGTTAATTTATACTACCGTTTTATAGAATTCTTTTAAAAATCGCAAATGGAAGACTACTCCCTAAATCAAAGACCACATTTAAAAATGCGACATTAGATATGTCGTTTCGTTATATGTGAATTACAGAGAATGATAAAACCATTGAATCTCCAAGAGCCGAAATTGTATTTTCACTCATAAAATTATTGCTTCAGCAGAATTACTAGCGTAAGGTTAGGTGGTATTTTGTAATACTATCACTTTACATTAATAGATTGTACTGACTTTGTTAATGTCTTCATAGTTTAGATAAAGGATGTTACCGTGATCTCTTAACTCCCACCAAGTTCCTAACGGTACTGTAAATAGATGTTTAAAAAATTATAATCCATCCAGTCCACTATACGTAATGTCGAAATATTAACATTTGCTTTCTTTACTGGTCACATTTTTGTTGTTTTTAACTGTTATGAAAATATGCAGATTCTGCGTCATTGACTTTTTCTTTTGCTCAAGAAACTTTATTCTTTTTACTGAGAAAAGCGACTCTTATTAAAAACTTCAAAAAATACTACAAACGTTTCCACTGCATGGCCTAGCAGTCGTCACCAGTGTGATAGTGTATGGTTGCTGTTTGTTTGCTTTCTCACACTGAAGACAATTGCTAGGCCAAGCAATGGAAACGTTTTTAGTATTTTTTGAAGTTTTTGATAGGAATCGTTTCTCTCAGTAAAACGAATTACGTTTTTTGAGTAAAAGAAAAGTCAATGAACATACGACACAGAATCTGCTAAAGTTTCAGATCAGTTAAAAACAGTGAAAAGACAAACGGTACTGAAACAAAGTTGCTTTAATCGAAAGTTAAAGTTAATATTTCGACTCCTTATGTGGAGGTAGTTATAAAGGCTGATACATACTGAAATTAGGCTAGGTTTTACTCTTCACGTATAACCTATATTTAATTTTTAAATTTTGAATCCACAAAAGATTTTATTGTCAGAAAAGCATCTATTTTAGTAGATTATGGGATTTTGCTAGGCAATTGTGGTTGGCAAGGCAACCAATTTTTTTCCTGAGAAATACGACTTTTCAAAGTTCCAGCGCTTGATGATGATGATGATCGTGAAAACGTCAAAGATTAAGCGACTAGACAATGCATTTACTTACACTTGCCAACGCCTCGAAGCCCCTTCGATTGTAGTAACCGTTTTAACAGCTAGCTAGAACATTATCTAGTTCATTTTGTCTTGATTCCAAGCAAGTTCCTGCTAGTAAATCACTCTAGTACACAGACTAACTCATAATTAATTACATTCTATGTAAAACAAGTGAAGTTACTGAACCGATGCCACTGACGGCTTTGCTTCACGTACATGTCACGTGATGTTTGTAGTTCAGACGCGTTGCTGTGGTTCACCTAACCTTTGACCTACAGCAACTACACATGCACAGCGAAAGTGTAAAAAGGCTTAACAGAACTCAGATGCCACATGCCGCGGCAGCAGCAGCGGCAGCGACAGCGACAGCGACAACGACAACGACAACGACAACGACAACGACAACGACAACGACAACGACAACAACAACAACAGCACAAGAGCAACAACAGCAACAACAGCAGCAAGAACATCAGCAATGAAACTAAGAATGACGAAAATGACAATAATGATGACAACGGAAATGACAATAACACTGATTTACAATAAAAATATGTCGTAATGCATGTTCTATCTTGCATGTCAAAGTTTCAAAAAGTTTGGGTGGTAAAAATTCAGGCCACAAATGTGACAAGAGTCATCTCTGATGGTCAGTTGGAACATTTAATTTCTCAAACGCCTCTTTTAGTTCAGGTATCCTCGTCAATGTTGAACTGAACTGGAACTTAATCATATTGAAACGAATTAGCGTATCTAGAATACTAAAATCGATTTCATTTTCAAAAACTGAACTGACAGGAAACGATTTAAACAGATCTAATTGCGTGAGCCACTTATAATTATTTCCAGTTAACATAAAATCACATAATGATGGCAACGATTTATCGTGGTTTTGCTGCAGGCATTTATCGTTGCTGCAGCTGCTCTGGCTACCATGGACAGCAGAAAAGCGCAAAATATACAACTAACTACCTCGGAGTACTGTATTTCCACGTATAAATCGTACCCGCGGATTGAAGGCCAGAGGCGAGTCGGTGAAAGTCGGTGCGGCGGCGTTTGTGTTTATCTCAAAAACGCCAACAGAACGCTTGAAAATTAATTATTAAGCCTTTGGCATTGAGTCCACTCTTTCGCAATGTTAGGTTATGCACATGCTGTAAAAAGTAGTAATTCATGCGTACTGCGCAGCTAATCTGATGTGCAGAACAAGTTTCTTGGCGAACAATCCACTATTTTCATACCTGTTCTTAGTCCGCCTAATTATGCATGCTTGACTGACGTATTTTCTCTGCAGAGGTCATTTCGAGTGTATCATTATTATGGTAAACAAATGATTCACAAAATTACCTCATGTACAAAGGCTGCCCCTCATTGTTTGCTGTTTTAAATGTTTGTGTGGGCTTTGCTAATTAAAATAATACAACTAATCGCCAGTGATAACAGAAAAAAACTTGCATATTTTATGTATTATTTATTTGTACAAAAAGCACATTAACACAACACAACCACAACTGTTTTAATATTTTAACCTGCGTATCCATTCTACTTATTCAGTAGGATACCGCCGTCCAAAGAAAAATTTCTTCGTCACTGTTCTCAGGTCAGTGTGGTCCTAAGGTAGCGCGCTGGCATGCATTTACCCAAGCAGCGCTAGGAAACACTCAACGATTGCTTCATAGAGAAAGTTAAAAAATGCCAAAGTTTAATATTTTGGCGCAGTCTTGCTTTATCATATTTCATTCATGCTAGGCAGTACACAGTGATTACAAGCAAAATATGGATGATTTACCTCGTTTATGGGCTCACGTCAATTACCGTCTGCTGAAATTAGAGGGAGTTCTAAAGGTATACTGACTTTCTCACAGCATTTGGTTTTGTGCATTGCACAATTATTGTTTTATTTTTGGGTAAACCTAAAATCTGTTGACGTCATTACTGTCGCCATAGTTCATTACATTAAACTTAAATTACCAGTGTTATTGTCATATTTAGTGAGACACCATAATGGTTTAGATTGCGGTAAAGTAGCTATTGTAAGTTGCTGACAAAGCTTACAATTGCATGAAAAAAATTTGCGTGAAATTCGTACCAAGGTTTTTCTTAATGACACTCGTAATAACTTAATAGAACGATTGGCAGAAAAGAGGATATTACAAGAAAACTTTACTATAAAATAGTTTTGTTATTTTTATAGGCGAGTAAAAGTTACTATAAAGTAATCCATCGGATCAGTTTTGCGTGGGAGGGAGAAGTTGATTCTTAATTTTAAAAAAAACTTTCATTTTCTGTCATTTTGCTTCTTCGTGCCATACTATACAATTCAAAAAGTTTCTGTACTGTACTGTATCATAGTCACAGAATATACCAGAATATCCCAAAGTGCAATTTATTTGAATCAGGTTTTAAAGCCTGAACGACAAGTCAGAAAAAGACAAAAATTACAATGGCGCCTGCTTCAAGTTACAATAGTACTAAAAGCAGAGATTCCATTTTTTTATGAAAGCAATAATTTGAACAGTGCATACTGGGTATTAAGCGTTGTATCAAACGCCCAACTAGATATTTGTTGGGATAAATAAATTCATTTTTGTTGTTTCTAGTCACAGTTGTGCAAGAAGTAGGGGTGAGCATCAAACGTTCGAGTTCGAACGTTCGAATCGAATTCGAACGCTCGAATTCGATTCGAACGAGTTTTTTTAGTTCGAACTCGATTCGAATCCAAAACTATAGATTCGAATAATTCAGCACTTCAATCACATATGTTCCTGATCACTAAAACGATTGAAACAACATGCAATTAGCGTAATTTAGCAGTGATTTCTGTGCACAATTTTAAACAAATTACAAGTCGTTTTATTGCAGAACAAAATCTAGTGATACACATGATCTTTGTAAGACTAATTTTTACTGGTGGTTCGAAAACTTGTTCGAAAATCGTTCAATCTCAATTCGAATTCGGTTCGACTTCGAAACACTGAAGTTCGGTTCGATTCGAATTCGAAAGTCACAAATTCGGTTCGATTCGAATTCGCTTTCTGGTAGAGAATGCTCACCCCTAGCAAGAAGTAGTACAAGTTGTTTTTTAAACCGAAGAAGAAAATCATTCAGAAAATTCCAAAGACATTCTTGGGATAAGCACGGGCGCACCTGTTGCCCGATCGTTTACTTCCTGCATGCTGGCTAACTGATGTCAAACGTCACCTTCCTTTTTCGTGGGCATTTAGATTAAAATGAAAATAAAACAAAAATAACAAGATTCGCAAGATATCATGCAAACGCATCGAGCTTTCAATCAGATTTTAAAATCAGTCTTCACACTAAGCGGAAGGACTAATTTTTGAAGAGCTTAAAGGAAGACAGAACGATTAAAAATGGCTCACTCATTATAATAAAATTGAGTAATCCTCAGCGTAAAGTTAAAATAACAACAATGTTCAAGACAAATGCGTCCGGTGCATACTAGAAAAAACTAAAGTGCAAAACTAAGGCCTAATTATATACAATAAATGAACATATTTACAAACACAATATTAAAATATTTTTACAAAAAAATATTACAAAAAAAACATTAAATTTTACAAGACATATTTTACACTATATATACATTTAACATGACACAACAGAAACATGTTTTACATTACATAGTTTTTTTTTTAAATTTTACATTTTTAATCGTTTTGTAGAGTTAGGGGCGGGGGTAGATGAAAATTGAGTCTGTGTAATTAGTATCAGATGCACAATGTGGAAGTTGAAACCTGTTATATTGATGTTCTTTTAATTTCTTTTTAAAATGGTGGAGAGATTCTATTAGTTTTATTTCACTGGGTAGTAAGTTCCATAAATGTATGGCCTGTTTTGATATAGAGTTATTTCCAAATTTATTGTTTACTGTAATTTGCTTTAAATTGTGTGTTCTATTGTTTAAAGTGGTATCAGGAATGAATGCTAAGGGATTGTTTATAAACGGAATGCTCAGTTTGTTGATATATTTATAAAGAAATATCAGTGTTTTGTAATCTCGATAGGCTTCTAATATTGGTATTTTTGTGGACGTTCTTAAGCTTGTTGCAGATGCAGCATGTTGTTTAGCAGTTTTATTAGAATAGCCATGAATTGATCTAAGTGCGTAGTTTTGCATTGTATTTAGTTTTCATTTTTGACGTTTTGAAGTAAAGTGCAACCATACAGATAATGTGGTAATATTAGACTTTTGTAGATGAGAATTTTTGTTTTCTTGGTTAGATGGCCTCTGGTTTGGCGTAAAAATGCCGTGCTTAATGCCATCTTGTTGTGTATTTGTTGAAACTGTTCATCCCAAGTGAGTTTATTATCGACAGTAATGCATTAGTAATAATAATCGGTAGTAATCGGTAATAATCGGTAGTAATATACTACCCCGTTTTCAAGCATGGTAAAACCTAATCACATTTTAACACCAATAGTACTGTAAAAGCATTTCTAATAATTAAATAATAGATTAAAATCTTAATTAACGACATGCGACGCCAACTAGTGATGGCATCACAAACTAACATAATTTTCAACATCAAAAACATTCCACGAGCGTGTTGCACGTGTTTGCGAATGCAAAAATGGAAGAACAGTGCTACTGTAAGATATTCGGTGTGTTGTGCTGAAACTGGGCATGTTTTGAGATAAAAATTCAAATTTTATGTTTACTGTTGTACTCACGCATGAGCTGTCGAACGTGTGTAGTTCGTCAAAAACTAACGCATCTGAACTGAGAGGTACAGCACCTGTTTTTGTGCAATGCTTTCTGAAATGCAGGCGATGGTGACATGCATGTAACAGCGAAGAACTAATGGGGCAAATGCGAAATTGTGTTTTTGTGCTAATAATTCTTTCACGTAAGTCATTTTTGAAAAAAAATTGTGTTTACTTTCAATATGTTAAAGCGTAGATTGTTTTGACCTATAGTCTAAGAATGGGTCCGATTTTCCTTTATTTCAAGCGGTTGGTTGGAATTTCAGCGCACACTTGTTGAACACTAAAAATAAAGAGGTGACATAGATTTGCTTTTCAAAGAAACCAAAAACTGCGCTGTTGATCAAATTGTTGAGTTCTGATAAAAACTAGAAGCTGTATGTGATGACCCTGATCCTGTATTTCCTCTAGGGGAATCAAAAAGGGGCATGCTGCGTTAGTCTTACATCTCATAACAGAAGGGAGCTAGTATTATAGTCACTAAATGTATGGATGCAGATCGGCCTAAGGCGGATGTTGAAAATACGGGGACTATGGCCTATTTGCACTCTATACACTAACGGATCTGAAAAAAAAAGAAAAATCAAATAGCAGATATTAAAATAATTAATCAAACAATTTAATCATCAAGAAATTCTAAAGTGATTCAATTTAAGCAAAAGTTCAGTAATAACAAAGATATAGCAATATTGACAAAGCTTGGGGTTAGTAGGGTATATACGTTTGCATAAAGTTCATGTCTGCCCACTTTGTACCTAGGTTTTTTGAAACACCTTTCCTTTAAAGCGAACAGTTTGTAGAACGGTAGCAATACGTCGTAATATAACCTCTGCGCCTGAATACAGTTGTGATTCCAAACTTCGTCAGAGAAACTATAAATTAGTCTTTACCCAGCAAGTAGCATCGAAGAACATTAGGCTAGTATACGTGATGTTTACGTTATCAGTGCGACATTAGTTACGATCGTAACAAAACCGAAAAGTACCTGTTACCACCCTGGATGTGATTCTGTAGTAGGTCGATCCATTTGTCAGTCAGTGGCTAACTCCACTACTGCAGACTGCAGGCCAGCATCTCTGGGACAACTCTGGTTGACGACTACAGGTCACGACAACTAGGCTCTCACTGTATAACCATGTACAGTACACACCATATCTTGTGTGAAACTTTCTAGTACGGCATTTCCCTTCAAAAAAACATATAACTTCACAGAGACGAGTAAACGACCTGTCTCGTTCTGTGTCAAGTTGCCATCCATATCTAAACAGTGTAGAACGAAGTTCATCGAGAAGCCACTCGCGTAAACAGCTATAATTTTATTCACCTGTGTACCCTCGTTAACCTTGACTTAGCCACTGCATTATAGTCGCGATAGGGCAGACAAGAGTGGGTCAGACGGAATTCAAAAGGGGGTTTGTTAGTAGGTGCCTACATCCTAACAAAATATCAGTAATTAATAACACAATTAACTAATACTGCCAGTAGCTAAATATCATACATATCAATTAATTGAACATACAGTATGAATAGGGCTTAATGTTGCATAAGCATAATATGAGAACTATTAAATGTAGGGCGGAACATGACACTATACTGCAGAGTTAATTTGTCTAAGCGCAGTCAATAAAATCTTTTACCTTCAACTTTGATCATTATATTCACAGCGCACACAAAGCAATTCGTTAGCATGGCTTTAATTCGGGCTAATGTTGTTATACCAAGCGATAAAAAGAGTTTGTAGTATTCTCGACGATTAATGAAATTAAATATAAGCACTTCGCTAAATATGAACTCGTTCAAATGTTAATTTGTTGTTGTGTGAAGGTGTTGAAAATCGCGCACAGGTTTGGAAAATCAGTATGGCAAAATTTCGCTTATTTTTGTTATTTTGTGACAAATATTTGTAACGTAATTTTGCATTTGCAACCTCATGATTAGAGCAATTTAATTATTAATCGTAAAGAAAGAGTTAAAAATGTGCGAGATAATTGGACATTTGCTTTGCGAGCGAATGAATTAATCTTGCAACAAAAGCAAACGCATCCTTGAATCTACGGAATGAACGGATTGACTAGATTCTGGCGATATTTTGAAAGACACCTGCCCATGCAGAGTGTTTTATCTGAGGTATCTGAGGTTAACCGCTAAGATGAGTACGTGTACTATTCAAGCCACTTTAGGGTGGTGGACTTTGATAACTTTTAGTTTTTCTCCACCCTTTCACCAATCAGTTAATTATCATATCTCAGATAAATTAATCTGTTACTGCATCATATTATCGTTTTATGCACTGTGTTTTTCTTCTTGTAAAAAGGCGATAACTAAAGATACTTATACTTATGTAGTCGCAAGAAATGTGCAAACAACTATACTGCAGACCCAATGAGTGCCGTTTGCCTTCACTTCTTAATATAATAATGTCTACAGTGAAACGAAGTTGAATCAGCTAGTCAATGAAGCAAACGAACAAACACACAAACAAACAAACACGCAAACAAACAAATAAAAGCAGCCAGTCAGCTAACAAACCAAGCGATAAAGCAGATAATACACACGAACAGAAGCAAACAAGAAAATAAAGATAAAACCTAGCCAATAAAAATTAAATAACTGCCTTAGTGAGCAACTGACTAATTAACAACTACTGTTTTTTATACAACTCGGCAATCTGCAGATTGGAATCCAGCTCTCAGTGGAAAAGCCAACTGAAGATTGATGGATATGGTGGGACCAGAACATTGCTCGTTATCAAAGACAATCCTCTATTTCTAAGATGAGATTCGAATGGGATATATAAGCAATTATTATAGAATTTTTTAATTTGCAGTTGTGTTTTTTCTTTTGTTATCTGGACACTTATAGGCTTGATTTTAGTGATTTTGGACTTTATTCAATTCTCCTCCTCCTCCTCCTATATTGAAAAAAGCTTCAGTAACTGCAATATCACTTGTGCAAAATCAGCTAATGCAGAAAATTTCAACTATCCAGAAACAACACTCTGATATGCTTTGGCGTCAAGTCTACTCTATTTTTCAAAAGAAGTTCCTGTTAAAAGATGAAACAGCATTAATTTGTTCTTGGCTTATCATTTGGTTTTCCTGGAATAGCAGCATAGCTTGAGCTGTAGCAAGCAGTCGATCAATAAAATAGTGTGTACAATCACGCAAGTGTCCAACAGATTAAGCTACTCACTAGGGATGTTTTTCTTAATTTTTTCAGTTAAATCGCTTACGATTGTCTAAACAAATAGCAAGATTAGATGGTCGATATTCTCTTGAATAGAACAGCATCTAATTTGTAATTATGTCTCTGCTCATACAGCAGCAGAAAAGTCTCATGTCTTATAAGACCTGTTTTGAATGTGAGATTATGTAATTAAACTTGAGATAATCGACAGAAAATCACTGCTGTCGCATGTCTTATATGACCTGTTTTGAATGGTGTGGTCCTGTAGTTAAACTTGAAATAATCGACAGAAAACCATTGCTGTCGCATGCCTTATAAGACCTTTTTTGAATGTTGTGGTCCTGTAGTTAAACTTCAGATAATCGACAGAAAATCATTGCTATAACTGAGAACTATAACAATATGAGATAAATTGAACTTGTATAGAATTACTATAAATTGAACTTTTGTAAAGTTAAATGAGGCTGTGAGGTATCTGGAAAATTAAAGCATTTGGCTTATAAAGGTAAGCTTAAAATAAAAGGCATATTGGGTTTATTTTACAGTTATCAGTTAAACTTAGAGAAATATAACAAGGAAATGTGCAAAAATACTGCCTTTAAAGCGTAAAGTTAATCTAAAGTACTATAAAGGTGCCATGACGGCCGTCGTTGACTTAAATTTTTTTTCAAAATTCAAAAAATAGTTGATTGATTTAACATATGTCATAATCACATTAGTTTTAAAATACAATACATAAACAGTAAAGTACAAAAATAATCATGTAAAAATAATCACTGTTATTAAAACTGTTATTTTGATGTAACTGGTGAACGTCGTGACTTTTTGTAAGTGCATCGTGGCTTTCCATAAAGATGCACTGCTCAAAGTTCTTCAGTTTAAATAAATGTTTATGCAAAAATACCATAAAACTAGCTAATTTTTTTTGGTAAAAACCTATTATACTTTAGACGGAAATTGACAATGTGCTGCTTTCCTTCAGGCGATGAATGACGTCATTGGTAGAAAGACTGTTTGAGGTCGTTAATATTAATTTTCCATAATTTTTCTTATTCTGTTATGCAAAAAGTGATTTCAAACGAACGAAAGGCAATTTCAAATGAACCAGGCTGTGATTTGAAAGTGTAAGTCGTGAAATCAAGTGGGAGAAGATACCATTTGAATATCATTATTAATTTCGATTTTTGTACAATTGAATTTACCTTTTGAAGAGTTGATTTCATATTTTGCACATTTCATTTTTCTTTTTTTCATAAACGAAACCAAATTTTTACACAAATGATTTCAGCTTTTGTACAAATATTTTCAAGGTATGCACAGATGAAATCACCTTTTGCACATTTGAAATTACGTTGAATCTTGAAATCACTTTTTTTGCAATAAGACTTTTCGCAGTTTTGCTACGCACACGCACAGTTGCTTTCGGTCAAAGGTTAAGAGAACCACAATAACACGTCTTAATTACAAACGTCATATGACATGTGGGTAAAACGAAATCGTCTGTTGCATCAGTTCAGTATCTTCAGTTGTTTTAGATGGAGTTTACTTAATTGTGCATTAACGTGTGCGTGGAGTGATTTACTAGCAGGATCTTGCTTGGAAGCAAAAAGAATAAACTAGGTAAGGCTCTAGCTAACCCGTTAAAACTGTTACTTTTACAATAGCATAGGTTACAAGGCGTTGTCAAGCGTACAAAAATGCTAGGTCTGATACACTTAACCTTTGACATTTTCACGATCATCATCAATCACTGGAACTTTGAAAATATTTTTTGAAAAGAAAAAGAGCACGTATAATCTCAACTAACTAGCAAGCAGAAATTCTCACAAAAATAAAAAAGGAGAAAACTGTAAAATATCACAGTCTAGTCCGAATTTAGAAAGTGAGTTTCATCTTTGCTTACGTTATAATTTATAAAAGACCTCCAAAGCTTTAAAGATTTGTAGCTGTAATGACAATGACAATGAATTTAATTTACTTATTCTGCTCAATGACCATCTTTAATTAAATAACTTTTTATTGTTAAATTAATTAATCAATGCTTCTCTCTTCGAAATCAAATGAAAGTCCAACATTTTCTGCCATTTTCTCTTGGTAGATCTTGTCAAACATTTCACTCTCTGCGACTGTAAAATAGTTCTTCCAATCACCAACTTTCCCTGAAATTTAATTAATTGTGTGAATAAATGTGATGTAAAATAATTCAGCCATACATCTGATCTATGGTTGACGTGGCATAGTTCATAGAGGTGAATTCAAGTAAGGCAAAAATTGTGTATTTAATGTGACAAGGTTTTACAATATAATCATCGTTATTAAGGTCTGATTCCAATTACCTATAACATGGACAAATATTGCGCTCCCCGCGATGTTCTGTGCACTTTTATTATTATAATAACTTTATTATTACAGTTATTGAAATAATTATCTATTTCTCTAATACAGTTTAATTTTCTCTGCTATAAGTTTTTACTTGCGAAAATAGACATGCAGACCTTTCGAATTTTTTCATTGGGTAATGCAGACATCATAACAAACTATTCGATAATGATGAATTAGCAAACTCATAATTAATTAAATTTTGATATTAAAGTTGAAAAGCAGGAAGTCTGAAAATGTTGGGATACATCCTGAATTTAAATCTAGGACATTCTGCTTGTAAGGCAGATCCTTAGATCACAAGGCCACTGTTCCAGTGGTCATAGTATTCCAGAATTCATCCATATAGCTGCCCAGTCAAGTTCAGTATTTCCAGTCATTAGACGGATTATAATTATTTATTTATTTATTTTATTAATTACTTGTGACAGATAATATTAATTAATTAGTTAGAATCACTCTAGCGTGAGGGATCTAATATTGCAAAATACTGCATTCGGTTGACCAGGCACAGATATGAACTATCAAAAATGAATGAATTTGTTAATAATAATCTTGACATCAACATTACAATAGTTAAAATTCTTCTACAATAATATTTATTTCAGAATAGAATTTAATTGTTATCTGAATTATTTTACGTAAATAAATAAAGAAAAATGCTTGTTGCAGTAAAATCCAGAGTACTTCTGCTTTTTAATATCAATACTTCGCTATTACGTACTTTTCAAGAATATGCAGTGAAAAGTATAATATGTAGAAACATAGGTTGCAATTGTTGTGCCGGCAAAATGTCCTGCATACTACGGACACAGTCCATTGTTTCGCGAGCTGACCGCTAGATGGCGGACCGTCACTTTGTTTACATCATTACGTCAGTGTAACCACGTGTAATCTCTACGTATAAAAACATAGAGTCAATTATGCGAAGTTTTTGAGTCAATTGCCGATAGTTTTTATATACCTACTTTTGCATAGGAGCGGCCTGTACTAGGCATTTTTGAGACAAAAGCGATTGATTCTACATTACGTGAGTCTAATACACGGCTCCTACTGTATCGGCTTAGCTTAGTATCGGTAAACACCGACAATCGGCAAATTCGGACCTACGTCTCCCCGCTTTTCCGGCAAACTGAGATATGCGTGCACCTTCAATACTAGGCTAAATATCATTATCAAAGAATTTAAATTCTTGTAGTCTTAATGAAATGGTTAATATTAGTGATTTAACCAATACAGTTTTAATAATATTTTCATACCGTAGTTGAAAGACAGGAAACGTGTATAATTCGGAATGAAAGTTGTCTAAATATTGAAACTAGTGAAAGTGTCAATGGTTACCTTTTCTTACGAAATGTGAAACATCCGTGTCTAGTACAAGATCCTCAGTGCGAGCATTAATCTTTCCTTCAGTTGTGCTGCACCAATTCTCCGTCAACGCACCCAACTGTTCATCCATGTATTTTCGCATGGCAGTAAAGCTTGTGCTATCTGTTACACTGTTAACTTCATCGTCTGATAGATCAACTTCTAGAAATTCTGCGATGCGGCGGATATATTTTTCACGTTCCTGTCAGAATTAAAAACCAAAGATCAGGAGTTTTTCTAACTTATAAGTATGAATAACAACAACTTCAAGGCAGCATCAAGTAATGAGCTTTTTCACATTTCCAGCGAT
Organism: Tubiluchus corallicola; assembly: GCA_030141605.1. Taxonomy (NCBI): domain Eukaryota; kingdom Metazoa; phylum Priapulida; class Priapulimorpha; order Priapulimorphida; family Tubiluchidae; genus Tubiluchus; species Tubiluchus corallicola. Next base: position 131,901 of record JAQGDQ010000016.1, read on the forward strand.
TGATGGTGTTCGTGAAAAATTCAAAGGTTAAGTGTACCAGACAATGCATTTGTGTACATTGACAATGCCTCGCAGCCCATGCCATTGTAATAGTAGCAGGTTTAACAGCTAGCTAGAGCCTTACCTAGTTCATTTTGTTCCCAAGCAAGTGCTTGCTAGTAAATCACTTTATGCACAGACAAATACACAATTAAGCAAAGTCCATGTAAAACAACTGAAGTTACTGAACTAATGCTTTGTGTTACCCACATGTCACATAAAGGATGTAGTTAAGACACGTTGCTGTGGTACACTTAACGTTTCACCGTCACACAACGAAACTGTAAAAAGGCGTATTTCACAACACTGTAGTAAATAATTAGATTTGTAGCAAAAATTTACACAAATACAAGATCATCAACAAGGTGCTAGCAAACTGGGCCGCCAGGTGTCACTAGCATATAAAAAGTGTTACGAATCAAAAACACAACCAGTAGATGGCGCTGTTCAAGGTGAATATTATGCATTACATACCTTGTTAATGTCTTCATACTTCAGATAAAGGATATTATTGTTATCTCTTAACTTCCACCATTTAGTGACGTGATCAAACCAACTTCCTAATGCTACTGTGAATGAATTGGTACAAAGTTAAAATTTTGTTATGAATCAAATAAGATTTATTTATTTATTCAATTTTCTGTTAGCAAGAATAAACAAATAAATAAATATAATAAGAATTCTTTCCATCAAATATGCTCTGAAGGAATTAGTACAAAATGAAAAAAGTTGTTAGAAATCAAATAACAATTATTTATTTATTTATGTTTCTTTAGTTTGTAAAAACAAACAAATAAATAAATATAATAGGCATTATTTCCAACAAACATGCCGTCCATTTGAAGTCTACAATGTTTAGAGCATGGTCTACAATATAATATATAAATATAACATAAATAATACATATATAAATAAATAACAAATATTTAAAAGGCAGAATATCACAACATCTAGGTGGACAATTCTTGAACATCCCTATAACCAAAGTCAATACGAAGGCTATTTATACTTTTAGTCTTTTAGAACTTCAAGTTCAAAAAACCCTCCACTTATAAAAAGCTTAAAAACTCCTCTTGAAATTTTATACCACCTACATACTGTTTTTTGCACATAGGACTTGCGTAGGCAGTAACACTGTATAAAATATGCAAATTTAAACTCCGGCGATGACTGTTAGATGCAGTAATTTTAACGTTAAATTATTTGAAACAAGTTTTGATAATACTGAGTAAACTTTGAAAAAATAATCAGAACATTCGTAGCGCACACGTCACTAACTAAGTAAAAGCTTAAATTATTGCATCTTATCAATAAGATTAAAATTGCGTTTTTTTTGGTTAGAGAGTGGTGCAGCCAGGAGGGTGAGTCAGCGACATTTTACCATTTAGTAAAAACATTTAAAATAATTAATAATTTTCTTTTCTACTTACATAAGTCTTTCAAGCAGGTAAGCGATATGCTAAGTAATATAACTTTGCGTGGAATGTTTTTTGGGACATAGTTTAACATTTCCTTTTATTCCTCTGATGTCATGTAATTTCAGATGAAAGCAAACAAAAATCCTTTCAATGCGAGTCTGATATATGCATAAAATTGCTATTAAGTAATACAATTTTTCAGGCGATTTTTTAAAATCTACTTCGGATACCCATTTCTTGTCCGTTAACAACTTAATTTTCTCTTGATTGACATAAAACTAGAGCAAAAGTTTTCCAAAGTTACTAAGTCTTAACACTATTTGCCTTGACTGTGACCTCAATACTGACTGTTGAAAGATTTTAGGATCAAACGTGTTCTTACTACGAACAGAAATTACAATCTTATTAAATCCACATATTATGTAATCTACAAAAATAAAAGCATAATTTGGCAAGCATTAAGGATCTTCACATTTTTGTTGTGTGCATGCGCTGTTGCTGCAGGTCAATGGTTAAGTGTACCACAGCAACGCGTCTTAGCTACAATCGTCACATGACATGCGTGTAAAGCTAAGCCGTCTGCCTCATTAATTCAGTAACGTCAGTTGTTTTACGTAGATCTTGCTTGAGAACATGAAAAATTGAACTAGGCATGGTTCCAGCTAGTTGCTAAAACTATTACTATTACAATAGCATGGGCTGCGAGGCATTGTCAAGTATACACAAATGTATTGTCTGGTACACTTAACCTCTGACATTTTCACGATCGTCATCAATCGCTGGAACTGTGAAAAGGCTTATTAAAAAAGTTTGGTAGTTTAAACTATCTTACTGTCGTTCAGAAAGCATGGCAAAAACTGACTGAAAGTCCAATTCAAAGCTCCCTGGCCTAGAAATTTCGATGAGCGATGAAAATGGTAGCTCGATACAGCGACATCTTTCGGATTTCTCATCACATAAATTATCTAAGCATCAAAGAGAAATGTTGATAAAAAACGTTGATGTAACATGAGGATTTGCTTGACAGTTGATCAGGTTGATTGATTGATTGACTGATTGATTAGTTTATTTGTATCATTCCATATGCATATATACCATGCAATTACACACAATTCATTATAATTTCATTGAGACGTGGAGGTGAAAGACCATAATGGTCACCTAGCAGCCACCCTTATTTATAAAACATTATTATTATTGTATTTAGTTTAGTAATGCTATTAGTATTTTGCGCGAGAATTATGTTTTACAGTTACCATATTATATAATAAAATCATGTTAGTAGTTAAAAAATGAACGTATTTTTGACTTTGCTAACACGTTACTTTTGGTTAGTATCTCATATCTACACGTGTAGGATATCTGAATGATTATCCTATTACGCAAGGCAGCAAAAGATCATAAAAGATTGAACTATATGTACAACTGACACAAGCAGCAAAAGCAATCAAACCTTGTACTCAGTTACTCCTATGACTGTAACTTCAACTCAATTTCACACAAGTAACTAAATGTGGATAATCACAACACACCGCAAAACAACAGACAAAGAAGTAGAACTTACAGAGGTCGACTCGATAACATGAAATTATAACGTTTAAATTAAACTAAAAACAAGCTCAGTCATTGAAATTAGATAATCTTCTGTATCAAGACAACATCCATTAGTTTTGGCTATTTTGAGTGCAGTTGTCTAGTGTTATAAACAATAAAGTTATGTTTTCTAATATGAAGCAGCAAAGCATGTATACACTGATCTAAATTGTAATTTAAGATAATGCATGTTGTACATTCTGTCTTCCAGCACTGTACTTTCTACCTTACTGTAAATTGTGCATGTTGTAAGTTCTACTTGGCACTTGCAGTAATGCATGTTACACATCCTGCCTTGCAGTAATGCGTGTTGTATGTTTTACATTTAGAGCAATGCATGTTGTAAATTCTACTTTACATTTACAGTAAAGCGTGTTGTAAATTCTATTTTACATTTGCAGTAATGCATGTTGCGCATTCTGCCTTGCAGTAATGTATGTTGCTCATTCTGCCTTGCAGTAATGCATGTTGTACATTCTATATTTGCTGTAATGCATGTTGTAAATTCTACCTTACATTTGCAGTAATGCGTGTTGCACATTCTGCCTTGCAGTAATGCATGTTGCACATTGTGCCTTGCAGTAATGCATGTTGTACATTCTACGTTTCAGTAATGCATGCTGTAAATTCTACTTTACACTTACTGTAATGCATGTTGCACATTTTGCTTTGCAGTAATGCATGTTTGTACATTCTACATTTCAATAATGCATGTTGCACATTCTGCCTTGTAGCAATGCATGTTTGTACATTCTACGTTTCACTAATGCATGTTGCACATCCTGCCTTGTAGTAATGCATGTTTGTACATTCTACGTTTCAATAATGCATGTTGCACATTCTGCCTTGTAGTGATGCATGTTTGTACATTCTACGTTTCAATAACACATGTTGCACATTCTGCCTTGTAGTAATGCAGGTCGAACAATCTACATTACAGTAATGCATGTTTTCAATTCTACTTTTCACTTGTAGGAATGCACGTTCTACATTCTGCCTCGTAGTAATGCATGTTGTACATTCTACATTACAGAAAAGCATCTTGTCAGTTCTACTCATACATGTTATACATTCTAACTACATTGTACTTGCAGTAACGCACTTTTAGTACATTCTATGTTGCAGAAATGCGTGTTGTATATGTTACCTTGCATGATGCAGTTTCAAACGATTTGGGTGGCAAAAATTCGGGCCATAAATGAGATAAAAACAATTTTCTACTCTCAGCTCGAACATTTAACTGGACAAGTTTTTCCTCTAAAGTCATTCCCAACATGACCTCAACGAAATTAGATGATTTGTCCATAAACTCGTCGAATTTTTCGTTATTTCCTCGATTCAAAACCCTTCCGACTATGTTTCCCATCCACATTGTTCCTACAAAATGTTTGTAAACAAAAGTCTCTATTTTTTTATAAATAATTACCACACAACACTAAACTTAAGAATATTGTCATGTATATTTTCTGTTTGTTTTGATAATTTGTAGAATATTACTAAGGATGGCATATCATTGCTTAAGATATACTTTGTGTTTTTTCTGTCACTGCAACATAAGAAATTATAATATTGTTGAATCAAAACATTCATTTATCAATTTAATTGCAAATATACGTAAAATTACATGTTAGTTACTTCTGTTCTTGTTTAGAACTACTAATTAAGACCATCAAGTTGGTTAAATTAGTTTAGTGTCTGTACCTCATTAATCACTAGTGCTGCCCCTGATCATTTACTATTTTAACATATTAAAAGGATGGCTGACTTGATGACCTTCTGATCGGCTGGTTGTCCTCTATCCTCTGTGCTTTTCACTTACTAGGAATTAGGACCTATTTACCTGTATTCTATTCAAGTATTGCATCCATGCAGAATGGATCTGGCTATTGTACGTTTTGTAAATTGAGAAAAATTAATTTTGATTCAATTCAATTTAAAAACCAACATGCAAAAAGATTGGTGAAAGATCATGAAGAGTTAGAAAAACAAAATTGGCACATCGGTCTGAAATAATGGAATAGAATGGAACGACATGTGCACTGAACGAAACTAGCATGTAATTTGTATAGGCCTACGACATCTCTGATTTGGGTATTTTTGCTAATTAGCAACCTGTCTATGCCATTTCTAAATTTCACATATTTTCATTTTTATTAAGTGATTAAAATTTGGGAGTTGCACAAGTTAAGTAATGCTGGGCCTTACAGGAACTTGGATGGCAGGTGACTTTCTTCTCCTGCAATTGTAATTATAGAGAGAGCAAGTAAGATTGACCCCTGAGCAAGCCACACCTTTATTAATTAGACTCTACCACTGAGTGCTGAGATCTTCCTTGAAGTATGCCAATTTGCTTAAAATAGAATATATGTCGGCATAGTTTTTAAAGAATTTGAGAAACTCAAACCAGAATAAATATACACTGAGAATTTTACTCATTCAAAAGTTGCACGCAGACCTGATTTTGGGCAAGAAACAACTAAAACATCACTGGGTTCGACTGTCATCTCTCCTTTTTGCAAGGCAGGACGCAGCTGGTCGTAGAATCCAGGTTCTCTAATAATCCCATCTTCCGATCTGACAAAGCGGTGTTCCATTGACTTATACAGTTCAGGCAGAGCCATCTTGAATTGTGGTGTTTGGCATGGAGGCGTACTGGCACCTTCTTTATTAAACTTTTAAATTAATAAAAACAACTGCATTACTTACAAACAGCATTAATTTGCAACACGTACAACTCATATATTATTACTAGACACAATCCTACAGCACTATTATGCACCACTGAATTTCAAACAAAAAAGTGTTTTGCACAAGGAAAACATATAAGTCATGCAAGAAACTGGCAGAAATACACAAATGTTGTACAAAATTAAGCTGATTTATGAAAATGCACCTGTTATACCAACGATGGTATCCGTATCTGATACCGTACGTCCTGCTACACAGTTATAACTAGATTGCCATTTGTAATAGAGACAGACTTTGCACTGAGCGCATTATGACCTTTGGACTGCATGATGCACACGTGCATTTTGTCATTTTATTACCAAGATTTCTCGATTTATATGCATTTTTGCCATTTTCTTGTCAAGATTTCTCAATTTCTATGCATTTTTGCCATTTTCTTGTCAAGATTTCTCGATTTCTATGCATTTTGCCATTTTTTATCAAGATTTCTCGATTTCTGTGCAATTTTCTCATTTTCTTAACAACATTTCTTGATTTCCGTCCATATTTGCCATTTTAATGTCACGATTTCTCGATTTTCGAGCATTTATAGCACTTTGTTATCAAGATTTTCTGGATTTTCGAACATTTTTACCATTTTCTTATCAAGATTTCTCGATTGACCTGCTATCGAGATTTCTGGATTTTCGAGCATTTTTGCCACTTTCTTTTCAAGATTTCTCGATTTTCTTGCCAACTAAATTTTTAAAACTTTAGTATTGCTAGTTCACTAACTCTAAAATGTCTAACGTACAATACTTACATAGCCTCAAAACGATCACGGATAACTCAGAGACATTTCAGCATTGTCAAGCTATTATATTGTAGGCTATAAGTGAACTTACATTATTAGCAAATGCATATGTATTACGACATTCAAAAAAAAAGCAAAAAACAAATAACCGTTTATGTATAAAAAGTTGATAGTTATTGCCATTGTCTTGTTTTATAGAGTAAGCTTATGTTATTGCCATGTTATAAATTACCTTTTGTTATTATATGAAATAAATGCAGGTATTACGATGTACATTCATGTTTGTGTGATTGGATTATATATATATATATATATATATATATATATATATATATTATATATATATATATATATATATATATATATATATATATATATATTATATATATATATATATATATATATATATATATATATATATATATATATATGTGTATATATATATATATATACAAAACATAAATATACAATTATAAACATATATTAATAATATGTTACTAATAGCGGATAGGCGGCTCTGACCACTTGTGGTGAGAATAACTACGGTCAGAATTCAGGCCAGCACAGCCATATAAGCAGGCCCTGCGTTCGAATCTTAATTTTTCACTGCTTCCTATTATTTAGCTGTTAAGGTAACAGTCATAAGCGTGATGCCTTCCTTAATGTATGCGTGCTCACACGTATTAAAATATTATATATTATATAATCAAATATTATAGTGGTGTAAAAGTGTGCCAAAGTCAGTATTATTAAAGTTTTTATGAAGTACTTCACGTGTCAATGCAAACTGGACAAAGGTGTTTCTTCCAAAAGCTGAAACAGTTTCTCACTTCTGTAAGGGGTCCCAGCGCTCTGAAATTCATGCGCCTCTGTCCGGCCGTCATTCATTTTTTCTCTTTAAATGAAAGGAAATGTCAAGCCTTGTAGGGGGTTAAGCTTACGTCAGTGTTTGCGAAAAAATGACCGCGACTTTAAAGTAATATTACTAATTACACTTATTGCAGTTTTATTACTAAATCCTTCTGGCATTTATTGCGAACATTGAAATAAGGCTAACCTCATAGAAGGCTTGACCTTTCCTTTTCTTTAAAGAGAAAAAATGAATGACGGCCGCACAGAGGCACATGAATTTCAGGAAGTAAACACTAAAATTGTCAACCTCCTAGAAGGTTTGGCCTTCTCCAGGAGCTAAAATTACGGGGGGTGCTGCTTCAGGAATTTTTAGCCATGGTTCTAAAAATGTGTAAAAGAAACAAACATACGAAAATTTATACATAAACTTGACAAAATCCTAAACAAAAATATTGTTTGCTTACGAATAGCCTAAAATAGCGGGTGCTGCAGTTCCACTATACACAGGCCTTTCCTTTAAGTAAAAATGTTCTAACAAAACAAAACAGTGGACAGCAAAATTCCTTAATCGCACATCTGAATTTAATAAGAACAATAAAAAATGTGATTTTTACCCTGAACAAAGTAGATTTTTATTCTTCTGTAGTTCCAAGGATTCATTTCAGATACAGACCAACTCTATTCAGTTATACAATTCTATAAGTATAAGTTAGTACTATAAATGTACTAATATTTAGTCGCTGCATCGTTGTTCAAAATGTTACCATGTGTTACACGTTATTATATTGTACGGAATGTAATAATAATAAAAACTTTATACACTTTTAAACTGAAACAGATACTGAAGTTTAAAGTTGTTATACGATTATGGTTCAACCTGCAATATAAAAAACGCGTAAAACAAATTTATAAATTTAGCTGATTTAAAAATAAAATAGGTTACTAATACTCATGTAGTTGCGAATTAGAATAAACACACTAAAAGAACTGCTACATAACAAGAGATTTGTAAAACACACTCTACATTCAACTGCCCAACACGAAACTCTCCAACTATCGCCATCCGACGGCGAAATTAATAACTAATTAGTAGACTATTTTGAACATTAAAAACAAATGTTTAAAAAAAAAGTAAACAACCTGAAATGTGTAAGTTTGATAATAGTTTTTTATCGATATCGATATGATCATATTTTTACGAAAATGGTAAGCATTACTTAACCCTTTACTTGACTGGATATATTTTACCTGAGCAAATATTTTTGGAATGTCTTGAAAGAGAATTTAAAACTCTACGTATTATTGCCTTCCATTGGCATCACAATTATGTAACTCACGAAGTGCATATTAATAGTCATAATAATAATAATAATAATAATAATAATAATAATAATAATAATAATAATAATAATAATAATAATAATAATAATAATAATAATAATAATAATAATAATAATAATAATAATCTTTATTTAAAGTCGGATTTTTAGATGAACAAGTAACATAAGCCCTAAAGAGCCTTTGGTCCACTGTAAATAACAATCTAAAACTACATAACAGAGACTATTATTACCCCCTTTTACCCTACATACCATGCGCTAGGCAGGGCAGCAGCAGACACCATTTTAAAGTTTTTGGTATGACCATATGCAGTATCGAACTCACGACCTTCTAGACGCAAAAAGGGGACGCAATACCGCTAGACAAAACCACCTGCTTTCAATTCAATTAATTCAATTCACTTGAATTCGATTAACTTTTGCGCAGAACTTTACTTCTGTGGGCATCGAAGATCAACCAATCGCCAATTGCCAATAGATCAATTTATGATGACTTCCATATCGGCGGGTCACTGCCGCAAACTTTGTAATACACGATTTTTACAGAAGACTCTCTGATCCCTTACAGTGGAATATTCCAGAGAAGGTAGCAATTAATGTCCCAAAGAACTTTCTTCACAAAGTTATGTTACGCAGCACTACGCTTACCAGCTTGAAATACTTGTGTAATTAAAAAAGATAATTCTTAGTAATTTAAAATGTCCGTACCACCTAATGAAACATCACTGTGTCACCATCCCAGTGTGCACCATGGACTCACGAAAAATACATTATTGGTCTTATTGAAAATTAAACTCAACTTTTACTTAGCCAGTGAAGAGCACTTTACGAATTTTTTTCAATTTTACTGAGTCGCGTGTAATAACAGGAGGAGAGCTGCGGTAGAGTCGTATAATGACAAGTAAAATTGTTGCATAAATGTAGCACAATACAGGCAGTTAAAATGCCTTGTTGGTATATATACAATCGAATAAATATCATTAAATATGTCCACGAAGGTACTAAGCAACAGTATTAGTAAAGTACCACAAGTGATTGTGCAATGAGTTTTGAATATAAAAACCATAAATCCATCATACAGATGAGCGGGTCTGAATTCGAACGCCGTAATGTCTTCATACGCCCGTTTTTGTATTGGACAGATCTGTTTTAATTTGGATTTAGCTCAAGTTCCAAGTTTAACGGTAAAATAATTGACCCAAAATGATGATGAGTTTGCGTATGAAAAGCTAATTGCTATCAGTTCTGGTTCGGTTATTTGAAGCAATAAACCGATTGGTTTTACAAAACGGCTGAACTGACGAGTCTTACAAAAAGCCCGAGTCGGTGGGGGTTATAAAAAGACTGATCAAACGAAAACGTGATAATCCAATCAGTTTTATAAAAACGCCGATCCAATCGCTTTTACAGAAAGGTCGATCCAGTCGGTTTCACAAAAAGGCCTATCCCATCGGTTTTACAAAAACGCCTGTCCAATCAGTTTTACAAAAAGGCCTATCCCATCAGTTTTACAAAAAGGCCCATCCAATCGGTTTTAACAGAAATGTGGATTCAGTCGGTTTTACAAAAACGCATTACAGTCGTTCAGTATTTCATATTTTGCACATTTTCTTTTTCTTTTTTTCATAAACGAAATCAAACGCTTCTGTACAAATATTTTCAAGGTATGAACAGATGAAATCACCTTTTGCAGATTTGAAATTACATTGAATCTTGAAGTCACTTTTTGTGCAGAAAATGAGTTTCAGCTTTGCTCAAGTTATAATTTATAAAACCTCCAAAGCTCTAAAGATTTGTAGCTGTAATGAATGTACCATGGCAATGAATTTAGTTTACTTACTCAGTTCAATGATTATCTTCAATTAAATAACTTTTTATTATTAAATTAATTAATCAATGCGTTGCTCTTCGAAATCAAATGAAAGTCCAACATTTTCTGCCATTTTCTCTTGGTAGATCTTGTCAAACATTTCACTCTCTGCGACTGTAAAATAGTTCTTCCAGTCACCAACTTTCCCTGAAATTTAACGAATTGTGTGAATAAATGTGATGTAAAATAATTCAGCCATACATCTGATCTATGGTTGACATGGCATAGTTCATAGAGGTGAATTCAAGTAAGGCAAAAATTGTGCATTTAATGTGACAAAGTTTTACAATATAATAATTGTTATTAAGGTCTGATTCCAATTATCTATAACATGGACAGATATTGCGTTCCACGCGATGATCTGTGCACTTTTATTATTACAATAACTTTATTATTATAGTTATTGAAATAATTATCTATTTCTGCAATACAGTTTAATTTTCTCTGCTATAAGTTTTTACTTGTGAAAATTGACATGCAGACCTTTCGAATTTTTTCATTAAGTAATGCAGACATCATAATAAACTATTCGATAATGATGAACTAACAAACTCATAATTAATGAAATTTTGATATTAAAGTTGAAAAGCAGGAAGACTGAAAATGTTGGGGATACATCCTGAATTTAAATCTAGGACATTCGTAGATCACAAAGCTACTGTTCCAGTGGTCATAGCCTTCCAGAATTCATACATATAGCTGCACAGTCAACTTCAGCATTTCCAGTCATTAGACGGATTATAATTATAAATTAATTAATTAATTTATTTATTTTATTAATTACTTTTGACAGATCATATTAATTAATTAGTTAGAATCACTCTCGTGTGAGGGATCTAAGATTGCAAAATACTGAATTCGGTTGACCAGCCACAGATATGAACTATAAAAAATGAAGTAATTTGTTGATAATAATCTTGACATCAACATTGAAATAGTTAAAATTCTTCTACAATAGTATTTAGTTCTGCATAGAATTTATTTGCTATCTGATTCATTTTATGTAAATAAATAAAGAAAAAGCTTGTGGCAGTAAAATCCTGAGTATTTTTGTTTTTTAATATCACAATTTCGCCATTATGTACTTTTCAAGAATATGAAGTGAAAAGTGTAATATGCACAAATATAGGTTACAATTGTATAAGATTGTGTCGGCAAAATGCCCTGCATACTACGGACACAGTCCGTTGTTTTGCGAGCTGACCGCTAGATGGCAGGCCGTCACTTTGTTTACATCATTACATCAGTGTTACCACGTGTATATCTCTATGTAAAAAACATAGAGTCAATTATGCGAAGTTATCTAATACTAGTACTAGTATTTTTTACTAGACATTTTTGAGGCCCGTACTAGACGTTTTTGAGACAAAAAGCGATTGATTCTACATTACGTGAGTCTAATACACGGCTCCTACTGTATTAGCTTAGTATTGGTAAATACTGACAATCGGCAAATTCGGACCGTCTCCTCACTTTTGTCCGGCAAACTGTGATATGCGTGCACCTTCAATACTAGGCTAAATATCATTATCAAAAAATTAAAATTCTTGTATTTAAATTCTTCATGCGCATGTGTGTGCTGTAGTAAGTTGCTTAGAATTTTCGTAGTAAAAAAATTAGAAAAATTATTGATTTTTCGAGGTATCAGTTAAATTTTTTAAACTGGATATTTTTGCGAAACATTATGATGCCTGGAGGAGACGAAAATAACCATAACAAGACGTCGAAATCGAATGCAAATAGTTCTGAAGTGAGAGTCAACACCCGCAGTATATCCAAACAAGTATGAAACATGGCGGCTCCCGTAAACTCAAACGTACAGTCAGAAGCTATAACTGGCGGCTAGGATAGAGGCGGATCTGACGAAGATATTGAGGTAAAGTCCATGTTAAAGGATATATCTGGAAAAATTGATGCCAAGTTTGAGCAGATACAGAATTCTATTTTTGATTTAAAGACAGAAGTCAATGAGATTACGTCAAGCCAACAGTATATCTCAGATCGCTTTGACATTTTTGAGAAATCAATGACAGATATTTCTGCAAAATGTCTAAAAAGTACAGTATTTTCTCTTCAAGAGAATGTTAGAAAACTTCACGGAAAGCAGGAAGACCTTGAACAATATGAAAGGCGAAATTGTCTAATTTTTACTGGTGTGCCTGTTAGCAGGGACAAAGATACATCCAATATTGTAGAGCGACTTGCTTATCATACGGGAGCAAATGTGACACACAAGGATATAAGTATTTCACATCGCCTCAAAGCACGGAATGATGGAAAGCCACCATCCATTATTGCAAAATTCATACGCAGAGAAACAAGAGATGAACTGTATACGAAGCACAAGAAAAAATTACTGTAGACCAAGTAGGTTCTCTGCCACCCACCTAATCTACATTAATGAAAGTCTTATGCCATGACCTGTACAAGAGTTGTTTGGACTTCAAGAAGGCACACAACTATAAGTTCCTATGGACTCGAAATGGCAGCATCTTTCTACGTAAGGCGGAGTCTTCTCAGGTCAGCAATATCAGTTCGAAAAGTGACGTGGATAAACTAACGTAAATTCTGATATGCATCAATTTAAAGTATTATACCTAATATTGATGGTTATGAAAATTAAATGGCTACTAGGTAGTATTATTGTACTTTTTGCGGTAAACAAATTAAAAGTAATAAGCTGCAATATTCTGTGACATCTGGCTGGAATGGTGCCATCATAAGTGCACCACTCTAGCACTTAATGACTTCTACGCTTTGGGTCAAACAAATGAACCATTTTACTGTGTTACTTGCTTACAAGCAGTCTTCCCATTCCAATATTCGGAAGATACAGAGCTTCATGAATTTTTTCAGCTTGATTTTGTTCTTAATTCAATTGGTAATTTACCTAATTTAATTGAGTTTTCTACGTTAAGTTCTTTTTCAAACGATGAGCTTGACCCCATTAATATCCTACCAACATATGACAGTCCGTACTTTAAGCTTGATACGCTTTGTAGCAATACAGAACTGAAATCAACCGATGCTATTTATTAAAAATAAATTCCAACACAAATATGCAAGTAGAAAATTTTTGGATTAACATAGAAACCAAATCTAAAACAAAAAACATTATTTTTGCTGTTAAATATATATAGACACCTCAACACTGATGTGTTGCCCTTTCACATAGAGATGGAGCGTAAACTGGCATACGTTAATAGACAAGCCATGAAATGCTACTTATGTGGAGATATAAATATTAACTTGCTACAGCACGAAGAAAAACAATACATTGCTGACTATCTCTCCATGTTATTTTCTAACTATTTTGTACCAGTAATTATGCGTCCTACTAGACTCACTCAGTTCACAAAAACTCTTATCGATCATGTTTACACCAATGATATGAGTCAATATATTGTGCCAGGTATTATTCTGTATGAAGTGGCCGATCATCTGCCAATTTTCTGCATTGTCAATTTTTCACTATTACATAAAAGGGAACACAGCTACAAAATACGTGACCAACGTAAATTTAATAAAGATAATTTTATTGAAGACCTAAAAAAATAAATTTTTGAAAACTGATAAAGCTCAGCTCTCAACTCATGACTCTTTCTCTGTCTTTATGCACATTTTCAGTCATGTTCTCAATACTCATGCACCAAACAAAACTCTGTCACGTAGAGAAAGGTTAACATGGTCCAAACCTTGGATAACTCCTGCTATTTTAATATCTATTAAAACCAAAAGTAAATTATACAAAAGACATAAATTATCCAATGGTTTACTTAAAAGAAATTATAAAATATATTCAAACAATTTGAATAGAATTAAAGAGGCTTCTAAAAAAGTATTATTCTCAAATTATTCAAAATAATAAAAGTAATATGAAAAAAATGTTGTCTACTTTCAATGATATCTGCAACAAGACTAAATGCAACAGGAACACAATAAATAAAGTTACAGTTAATGGCTTTGAAATAACTGACCAAGGTAGTATAGCAGATGCTTTTAATGAATATTTTGCTTCTATAGGTTCAAATATGAAAAATAAAATCCCACAAGTTTTAAATTCTTTCCAATCATATCTTGGGCTAGAAAATTTACACTCTCTCTTCCTTGACCCTATTACAGCACCTGAAATTGAATTGTTAATTAATAGACTAAATGAACAGAAATCACCTGGACCTGAAAAAATCTCAGCATATTGCTACAAAATTGCGAAGGAATTATTATGTCCTCTGTTAACTACATTATTCAATAAATCTATTTCCACCTGTATATTTCCAGATATTTTAAAAATAGCTAAGATTGTTCCAGTACACAAAAATGACCCTGTTGTTATATTTCAAATTACAGACAATCTCCTTACCTTCTCCTGTCGCAAAGATATTCGAAAATTTTTTATATATTCTTCTAGAAAATTTGTTAAACAAACATAATATATTAAATATCTACCAATTTGGCTCGAGAAAAAGTCATTCCACTTCTCTTGCTGTATGTGAATTGTGTGACAGAATTAATCAGGACTTAGATCAAAAAAGCACATTTGTGGTAATTTTCTGGATTTATCTAAGGCATTTGATACTGTCCAGCACAACATATTGACTGATAAGCTTGCTCATTATGGTATTCGGGGTAATGCGCTGTCACTCTTCACGTCGTATTTAGAAAATCGGAAACACTTTAACGCAATTGATGATAATCAATCACAGAGAATAAATATTGTGTGGAGTATCACAGTGATCAACCCTTGGTCCATTATGATTCTTGGTATGTTAACGACCTACCTTTGGCATCCAATTTTCATACTAGATCGTTTGCAGACAACACAAACCTGTTTATAGCTGATCAAAATCTCGAACATAATGTTAATGCTAAAGTTAAAAAAATTGGTATTTGGATGAAGGCAAATCAGTTAAGTGCCAACTATAGTAAAACAAAATTTATGCTTATTACTAATTATCAGTCTAAAACTGACCTAGGTAATTTTAAAATTAAAATGGGTAATAACATCATACAGCAAGCTGATCAAATAAAATATTTAGGTTTGTACATTGATAACAAAATGTCATGGAAACCGCATGTAAGCCACATTTCGTACAAAATCAATAAAGTTGTTGGTGTAATATCTTAGATTAGGTACTATATTGATAAAGACACACTTAAAGTAGTATATTATGCTCTGGTTTATTCTCAGCTCCAATACTGTATTCCTCCTTTTGCTTTTGCACCAACAACTACTCTCCAACCGCTTAAAATTAAATTGTGAAAACAATGAATTTTTCCCAAATTAGAGATCACGCAACTCCTGCTTACAAAAACTCACATTCTAAAGCTTCATGATATCTCTAATCTTGAACTTGCTAAATTTGTTTCCAAATTTAAACGTAATCTACATTGTGAAATATTTTCTGATTATTACGTATACACCTCTGATATACACCGTTATAACACAAGATCTGCCAAAAAAAGAAATGTTTTTTTTGTAAACAGGTTTGCAACCAGTAGAGGCCAATGTTCGCTTAAATACAAAGGTGTGATACTGTGGAACTCTCTTTCACCAGACCAATTAGCAGGCACACTGTTTACTTTTGAAAAACAGTACACAAAACAACTACAAACGAAATATGATTGAGATTGTGAATTATATTTGTCTCCGTGTCTTGGTTTGTAACGTCAACAGAGAACTCCCTTTCACATGATAAAATGTCTATTGTTTTGAGAATGTCTTTTTAATGCTTCAACCGTTTCTTTCCAATATATTCTATTTGTTGTTCATGAAATGTTATTGAACATGCCATAAAATAAATAAATTTCTCTAACTTGATGCTAGACACATTACAGGTAAATTTATACAATACACTGCATGATATATACTGCATGTAAAGGCTAAAATTGGCTTAAAGTATCTTTTAAAGTTATACAATTTAGTTGATTAATGTATTAACAATTTTTTGTTAGGATTGTGCATGTTGTTTGATTTTTACAATCATTTGAGCATGAAATTAAACTGCATGTTATACTATTTTCCTAAGTTCATTGAGTCATTAATTAACGTTGATAGCATGATTTACATGATATCATAAACAGTTATATTTTCAAGTTCTCATTTCAACTTGAAATGAAATATTAATATTTAAGTCAGTATTATAGTAACAATTTTGTTAGTTTCTGGTGATTTTATTTTCGTTTTCTTTGTTAAAAATTAGAAAATTTTATGTAAAGATTGTATTTTATGTATTAATATGTAATTACAGCACTGCAAATACTAATTTAATACTCGGTTTGGGGAGGCTGATTCGATAACTAATGTTTTTCACCACCCTTGTTTGGCTTTCTTATTCATACCTATTTTCTTTGTATTGTTATTAGGATAAAAAATGAATTATTTGATTTTATTTTTGATTTGATTTGTAGTCTTAATGAAGTGTTTAATATTAATGATTTAACCAACACAGTTTTAATAATATTTTCGTGCTGTAGTTGAAAGACAGGAAACGTGTATAATTCGGAATGAAAGTTGTCGAAACATTGAAACTAGTGAAAGTGTCAACGGTTACCTTTTCTTACAAAATGTGAAACATCCGTGTCTAGTACAAGATCCTCCGTGCGAGCATTAAACTTTCCTTCAGCTGTGCTGCACCAACTCTCCACCAACGCACCCAACTGTTCATCCATGTATTTTCGCATGGCAGGAAAGCTTGTGCTATCTGTTACACTGTTAACTTCATCGTCTGATAGATCAACTTCTAGAAATTCTGCGATGCGGCGAATATATTTTTCACGCTCCTGTCAGAATTAAAAACCAAAGATCAGGAGTTTTTCTAACTTATAAGTATGAATAACAACAACTTCAAGGCAGCATCAAGTAATGAGCCTTTTCACGGTTCCAGCGATTGATGACGATCGTGAAAAAGTCAAAGGTTAAGTGTACCAGACAATGCATTTGTGTACTTTGACAATGCCTCGCAGCCCATGCGATTGTAATGGTAGCAGGTTTAACAGCTAGCTACAGCCTTACCTAGTTCATTTTTTCTTGTTCCCAAACAAGTGCCTGCCAGTAAATCACTCTATGCACAGAGAAATACATAATTAAGTAAAATCCATGTAAAACAACTGAAGTTACTGAACTAATGTTTTGTGTTACCCGCATGTCACATGACGGTTGTAGTTAAGACGCGTTACTGTGGTACACTTAACGTTTCACCGTCACACAACGAAACTGTAAAAAGGCTTATTTCACAACACTGTAGTAAAATAATTAGATTTGTAGCAAAGATTAACACAAATACAGGAACATCAGCAAGGTGCTAGCAAACTGGGCCGCCAGATATCACTAGCATATAAAAAGTGTTGCACATCAAAAACACAACCAGTAGATGGCGCTGTTCAAGGTTAATATTGTACATTACATACCTTGTTAATGTCTTCATACTTCACATAAAGGATATTACTGTTATCTCTTAACTTCCACCATTTAGTGACGTGATCAAACCAAGTTCCCATGAATGTTACTGTGAAGGAATTGGTACAAACTTAAAATGTTGTTATGAATCAAATAAGATTTATTTATTCGTTCATTTTTCTGTTAGCAATAAACAAATAAATAAATAAATATAATAAGAATTTTGCCCAACAAATGTACTGTGAAGGAATTAGTACAAAATGAAAATGTAGAAATCAAATAACACTTATTTATTTATTTGTGTATCTTTTGTTTGAAAAAATAAACAAAAAAATAAATATAATAAGAATTCTTTTCAACAAACGTGCCGTCCATTTGAAGTCTACAATGTTTAGAGCATAGACTCTACAATATAATATATAAATATAATGAAACTAATATATAAATAAATATATAATATAACATAATATAATATTGATAAACAACATTTAAAAGGCAGAATATACGCAACATCTAGATAAACAATTCTTGGACATCCCTATACTCAAAGTCAATACGAAGACTTATTATATTTTTACTCTTTTAGACCTTCAAGCACAAAAAATCCTCCACTTATAAAAAGCTTAAAAAACTCCTCTTGAAATTTTATACCACCTTCATACTGTTTTTTTTGCCTATAGGACTTGCGTCGGCATTAACGCTGTATAAAATATGGAAATTTAAACTGTTAGATGCAGTAATTTTAACGATAAATCATTTGAAACAAGTTTAGATAACACTGAGTAAAGTTTGAAAAAATAATCAGAGCATTCGTAGCGCACGCGTCACTAACTAAGTAAAATCTTAAATTATTGAATCTTGTCAATAAGATTAAAATTGCGTTTTTTAGTTAGAGAGTGGTGCAGCCAGGAGGGTGAGTCAGTGACATTTTACCATTTGGTAAAAACGTTTTAAATAATTAATAATTTTTTTTCTACTTACATAAGTCTTTCAAGCAGGTAAGCGATATGCTAAGTAATACAGCTTTGCATGGAACGTTTATTGGGACATAGTTTAACATTGCCTTTTATTCCTCTGATTTATGTTGTGCGTATAAGACGTCATGTAATTTAAGATGAAAACAAACAAAAAATCCATTCAAAGCAAGTCTGATATACTCATAATACAATTTTCAGGCGAATTGTCTTATATCTACTGCAAGCATCCCTGATTTTCTGTTTATTGACAAAAAACAAGAGCAAAATTTTTCCAGCTCACGTTATTCAGTCTTAACACTATTTGCCTTGACTGTGACCTCAATACTGACTGTTGAAAGATTGACAAGTTGAATATCAAACTTGTTCTTACTGTGGACAGAAACTACAATCCTGTCAAATCCACATAATATGTAATCTACAAAAATAAAAGCATAATTTGGCAAGAAATAAGGCTTTTCACATGTGTACGCACAGTTGCTGCAGGTCAAAGGTTAAGTGTACCACAGCAACGCGTCTTAGCTACAACCGTCACATGACATGCATGTAAGGCAAAGCAGTCTGTCTCATTAATTCAGTAACGTCAGTTGTTTTACATAGATTTTGGTTGAGAACATGAAAAAATGAACTAGGTGAGGTTATAGCTAGCTGCTAAAACTATTACTATTACAATAGCATGGACTGCGAGGCATTGTCAAGTGTACACAATGTGTTATCTGGTACACTTAACCTCTGACTTTTTCACGATCGTCATCCATCGCTGGAATTGTGAAACGGCTTATTAAAAAACATTGGTAGTTTAAACTATCTTACTGTCGTTCAGAAAGCATGGCAAAAACTGACTGAAAGTCCAATTCAAAGCTCCTTGGCCTAGATATTTCGATGACCGATGAAAATGGTAGCTCGACACAGCGACATCTTTCGGATTTCTCATCACATAAATTATCTAAGCATTAAAGAGGAATGTTGATAAAAATTGTTGATGTAATATGAGGATTTGCTTGACAGTTGATCAGGTTGATTGATTGATTAATCAATTTATTTGTTTTATTCCACATGTATATATACTATTCAATTACACACAATAACTGCATTGAGACTGCGTGGTGAAAGACCATAATGGTCATCTAGCTGCCACCCTTTTTATAAAACATTAATATTATTGTATTTAGTTAACTTAGTAATGTTATTAACAGCTTGCGTGAGAATTATGTTTTAAAGTCATCATATTGCATAATAAAATCATGTTAGTAGTTAGAAATCAATTTATTTTTTGCTAGTATCTCATATCTATATGCGTATGATAACTGAAAAATGATCTTATTAAGCAATACATCATAAAAACGTGTATATGATATATACGTACAACTGACACAAGCAGCAAAATCAAACAAACATTGTACTCAGTTACTCCTATGACTGTAAGTGCAACTCAATTTCACACAAGTAACTAAATGTTGATAATCGCAATACACCACAAAATAACAGACAAAAAGAAAAACTTTTCAGAATTCGACTCGATAACATCACATTATAACTAATTTAAACTAAAATAAACTAAATAAAACTAAACTAACTATAACTAATTTAAACTAAAAACAAGCTAAGTCATTGAAATTAGATAATCTTCTGTATCAAGACAACATCCATTAGTTTTGGCTATTTTGAGTGCAGTTGTCTAGTTTTATAAACAATAAAGTTATTTTTTTCTAATATGAAGCAGCAAAGTACATATACACTGATCTAAATTGTAATTTAAGATAATAAATGTTGTACATTCTGTCTTCCAGCACTGTACATTCTACCTTACTGTAAATTGTGCATGTTGTAAATTCTCCTTGACACTTGCAGTAATGCATGTTGCACATCCTGCCTTGCAGTAACGCATGTTGTACATTCTACATTTACAGCAATGCATGTTGTAAATTCTACTTTAGATTTGCAATAAAGCGTCTTGTAAACTCAACTTTACATTTGCAGTAATGCATGTTGCACATTCTGTCTTGCAGTAATGTATGTTGCCCATTCTGCCTAGGAGTATTGCATGTTGTACATTCTATATTTGCTGTAATGCATGTTGTAAATGAAACCTTACATTTGCAGTAAAGCATGTCGTAAATTCTACTTTACATTTGCAGTAATGCATTTTGCACATTCAGCCTTGCAGTAATGCATGTTTCACATTGTGTCTTGCAGTAATGCATGTTTGTACATCCTACTTTACACTTACAGTAATGCATGTTTGTACATTCGGCGTTTCAGTAATGCATGTTGCACATTTCGCTTTGCAGTAATGCATGTTGCACATTGTGCCTTGCAGTAATGCATGTTAGTACATTCGGCGTGTCAGTAATGCATGTTGCACATTTCGCTTTGCAGTAATGCGTGTTTGTAAATTCTACGTTTCAATAATGCATGTTGCACATTCTGCCTTGTACTAATGCAAGTCGAACAATTTACCGTACAGTAAGACATGTTGTGTGTTCTATATTACAGTAATGCATGTTTTCAATTCTACTTTTCACTTGTAGGAATGTACGTTCTACATTCTGCCTGGTAGTAATGCATGTTGTACATTCTACATTACAGTAAAGCATCTTATCAGTTCTACTCATACATGTTATACATTCTAACTACGTTATACTTGCAGTAACACACTTTTAGTATATTCTATCTTGCAGAATGCGTGTTGCATATGTTACCTTGCATGATGCACTTTCAAACGATTTGGGTGGCAAAAATTCGGGCCATGAATGCGATAAGAACAATTTTCTACTGTCAGTTCGAACATTTAACTGGACAAGTTTTTCCTCTAAAGTCATTCCCAACATGACCTCAACGAAATTAGATGATTTGTCCATAAACTCGTCGAATTTTTCGTTATTTCCTCGATTCAAAACCCTTCCGACTATATTTCCCATCCACATTGTTCCTACAAAATATTTGTAAACAAAAGTCTGTATTTTTTATAAATAATTACCACACAACACTATGAATATTGTCATTTATATTTTCTATTTGTTTTGATAATTTGTACAAAGGATTGCAGATCATTGCTTAAGATATACTTTGTGTTTTTTTTGTCACTGCAATATAATAGATTATAATATTGTTGAATCAAAACATTCATTTATCCACTTATTTGCAAATATACGTAAAATTACATGTTAGTTACTCCTGTTCTTGTTTAGAAACTACTAATTAAGACAATCAAGTTGGTTAAACTAGTTTATTGTCTGTACCTCATTAATAACTAGTGCTGCCCCTGATCATTTACTGTTTTAACATATTAAACGGATGGCTGACTTGATGACCTTTTGAACGGCTGATTTTCTTCTGTCCTTTTCACTTACTAGCAAATTGGCCCTATTTACCTGTATTCTATTCAAGTATTACATCCATGCAGATTGGATCTGGCTATTGTACGTTTTGTAAGTGGAGAAAAATAACTTTTAATTCAATTCAATTTAAAAACCAACATGCAAAAAGATTGGTGAAAGATCATGAAGAGTTAGAAAAACAAAATTGGCACATCGGTCTGAAATAATGGAATAGAATGGAACGACATGTACACTAAACGAAACTAGCATGTAATTTGTATAGGCCTACCTCATCTCTGATTTGAGTATTTTTGTTAATTAACAAGCTGTGTATGCAATTTCTAAATTTCACATATTTTCATTTTTATTAAGTGAACAGCTGCACAAGTTAAGCAACGCTGGGCCCTACTGGAATTTGGTTGGCAGATGGCTTTCTTCTCCTGCTATTGTAATTAATGAGACAGCAAGTAGGATTGACCGCTGAACAAGCCTGTTTTCTGCAAGCTCATTGTCTCATTTCAGAAAATCTTTTTGACAGTTAGCTATGTATTAGTTCTGCCACACCTTTATTAATTAGACTCTACCACTGAGTGCTGAGTTCTTCCTTGCAGTATGCCAATTTGCTTAAAATAGAATATATGTCGGCATAGTTTTTAAAGAATTTGAGAAATTCAAACCAGAATAAATATACACTGAGAATTTTACTAATTCAAAAGTTGCACGCAGACCTGATTTTGGGTAAGAAACAATTAAAACATCACTGGGTTCGAATGTCATCTCTCCTTTTTGCAAGGCAGGACGCAGCTGGTCGTAGAATCCAGGAAGTCTAATAATCCCATCTTCCGATCTGACTAAGTGGTGTTCCATTGACTTATACAGTTTAGGCAGAGCCATCTTGAATTGTGGTGTTTGGCAAGGAGGCGTGCTGGCACCTTCTTTATTAAACTTGTAAATTAACGAAAAAAAGTGCATTATTTACAAACAGCATTAATTTGCAACAAGTACAACTCATATATTATTACTATCACAATCCGACAGCACTATTATGCACCACTGAATTTCAAACAAAAGAGTGTTTTGCACAGGGAAGACTTATATATCACGCAAGAAACAGACAGAAATACACAAATGTTGTACAAAATTAAGCTGATTTATGAAAATGCACCTGTTATACCAACGATAGTATTGGTACCGTAGGTCCTGCTACACAGTTATAACTAGATTACCATTTGTAATAGAGACAGAATTTGCACTGAGTGCATATTGACCTTTGGACTGCATTATGTAGACCATGCATCTGGTAACTTTCTTATCAAGATTTCTCTATTTCTATGCACTTTTTCCATTTTATTGTCAAGGCTTCCCGATTTCCTCACATTTTTGTCATTTTCTTATCAACATTTCTCTATTTCTGTGCGCATTTGCTATTTTAATGTCATGATTTCTCGATTTCCGAGCATTTATACCATTTTGTTATCAAGAATTCTGGATTTTCGAGCATTTTTACCATTTTCTTTTCAAGATTTCTCGATTTTCCTGCCAACTAAATTTTTAAAACTTTAGGAGTAGTAGTTTACTAACTCTAAAATGTCCAACGTACAATACTTACATACCCTCAAAATGATCACGGATAACTCAGAGACATTTCAGCATTGACAAGCTGTTATATTGTAGGCTATAAGTGAGCTTGCGTTGTATCTAAACCAATTCCAGTTCCTCAGAAATTCCCGGGTTTCGGCACCAGATGTAGAAATTTGCAATCATTTTATTGAAGGTGAGGCATATTGTATATATTGAGGTAAACAATCATATTTAGGTACACAATGTTCACCTCAATCACAGAATTGAACAAACAGTCATAAAGTTAGCAATATGATATTTAACAGTAGAAAATTTGCATCCTTTCTCAATGCTGTCTCTAGATCAACTGAAACTTGCATGCCTGAGAGAATAGAGCTGTAATCACATGACCAGAGATTCAAGTTCCTTTTGGAAGGTACATCACATTCAAGCATACAGACCATAAATGGAAAGGTCACCTATACTCTACAGACTACTAGTTGAACCAAAATCACAGTCTACTTGGCTTCTTTGATAGCAGAATAAAGATTACTGGTTTAGAGAAAGCTGTGTTATAATTTTTTTTTACTTAAACTTGAATAAGAGAGTTAGAACCAGAACTAAAGCATGAAATTAACAACCTAATTACTCTGATTAATGAATATCTATAAAAGCAAAAGGAAACAATATTTGCAAACAAAAATCAATCTCTGACAAGCATTGTGCAATAAGAGTAAAACAACGACTGTAGATGGCAGCATAGACTAATTCAGTACTGTAGTGTAGTAGACTGACAATTAAATGGGTCACATAATACCTCAATCGCGTACTCGGTACAATAAGCGACAGCATGCAAGTAAAGCCTGTACATTCCACAATACTGTTCACTTCATTATCTGTTAGATCAATTTCAAGAAATTCAGCAATTCAGCAATATTTTCCGCGTCCCTGTCAAAATAATAATAATAATAAATGATGATGATGATGCTGATGATGATGGTGGTGGTGATGATGATGATGATCATGACGAAGTAAGCCTAAATATCCAGAAGGATTAAGCTTACTTTTAAAAATCGCAAATGGAAGACTGCTCCCTAAATCAAAGACCACATTAAAATATGTGGAACTAGATATGACGTTTCATTGAATATAAATTACTGAGAATGATAAAACCGTTGAATCTCCAAGAACAGAAATTGTATTTTCATTCATAAAATTATTGCTCCAGCAGAATTACTAATGTAAGGTTAGGTGGTATTTTGTAATACTATCACTTTACATTAATAGATTGTACTGAGTTTGTTAATGTCTTCATAGTTTAGATAAAGGATGTTACCGTGATCTATTAACTCCCACCATTTATTGACGTGGTCAAACCAAGTTCCTATTAACGATACTGTAAATAGTTGTTTAAAAAATTGTAATCCATCCAGGCCACAAGACGTAATGTCGAAATATTAACGTTTGCTTTGTATAATCCGCTTTCTTTACTGGCCACATTTTCGTTGTTTCTAACTGCCATGAAAATATGCAGATTCTGCGTCATTGACTTTTTCTTTTGTTCAAGACACTTTATTCTTTTTACTGAGAAAAGCGACTCTTATTAAAAACTTCAAAAAATACTACAAACGTTTCCACTGCATGGCCTAGCAGTCGTCACCAGTGTGATAGTGTATGGTTGCTGTTTGTTTGCTTTCTCACACTGAAGACAAATGCTAGGCCATGCAATGGAAACGTTTTTAGTATTTTTTGAAGTTTTTGATAGGAATCGTTTCTCTCAGTAAAACGAATTACCTTTCTTGAGTAAAAGAAAAAGTCAATGAATATACGACACAGGATCTGCTGTAGTTTCAGATCAGTTAAAAACAGTGAAAAGACAAACAGTACTGAAACAAAGGAGCTTTAATCAAAAGTTAAAGTTAATATTTCGACTCCTCATGTGGATGTAGTTATAAAGGCTGATACATACTGAAATTAGGCTAGGTTTTACTCTTCACGTATAATCTATATTTAATTTTTAAATTTCAAAGCCACAAAAGATTTTGGTGTCAGAAAAACATCTATTTTAGTAGATTATGGGCTTTTGCTAGGCAATTGTGGTTGGCAAGGCAACTAATGTTTTCCTGAGAAACACGACTTTTCACAATCCCAGCGCTTCATGATGATGATGATGATGATCGCAATAACGTCAAAGGTTAAGTAACCAGATAATGCATTTGTTTACACTTGCCAACGCCTCGAAGCCCATGTTATTGTAGTAACCGTTTTAACAGCTAGCTAGGACCTTATCTAGTTCATTTTGTCTTGTTTCCAAGCAAGATCCTGCTAGTAAATCACTCTAATGCATCGCTCTACTACACAGACTAATGCATAATTAATGAAACTCTATGTAAACAAGTGAAGTTACTGAACTGATGCCGCAGACGGCTTTGCTTCACTTACATGTCAAGTGACGTTTGTAGTTCAGACGCGTTGGTGTGGTTCACTTAACTTTTCACCTACAGCAACTACACATGCACAGAACGAAAGTGTGAAAAGGCTTAACGGAACTCAGATGCCACGTGCCACAACAACAACAACAACAACAACCACAACAACCACAGCAACCACAACAACAACAACAACAACAACAGCAGCAGCAACAACAACAACAGCAGCAGCAGCAACAACATCATCAATAAAACTAAGAATGACGAAAATGACATCAATGATAACAAAGGAAATGACAATAACACTGATTTACATTAAAAATATGTCGTAATGCATGTTCTATCTTGCATGTCAAAGTTTCAAAAGTTTGGGTGGTAAAAAATTCAGGCCACAAATGTGACAAGAGTCATCTCTGGTGGTCTGTTGGAACATTTAATTTCTCAAACGCTTTTTAGTGTCATTCCCACCATCCTATCTTGCTTTAATAACATTGTATTATAAAGGCTCAGTAAAGTTTATTAGCAGATAGGCACTTGTCAGCTGCCACGGACGTCAATTAGCTGGAAGGTTTGTAAAATATTTTGACAGAAATTGTTCCTTTCTCTAGTAATGTTTGATTGCTATCTGGGTGGAGTGATGTTTACGGGTGTCTACCCTGCAGGTGTGGAAATCACCAGACCATCAAACGTTTGAGCTCTTACCAGGGACTAAAGGTTTGCACAGGATCTTACACTAACCGCATCAGCAGCAGCAGCAACAAGAAGAGGAAATATGAAGATTCTGGTACTCACGCTTTGCTTAGGTAAGTCTTGTGTTAATTACGTCTTGATTAAGTAAATTTATTCGTATTCTGTCGTATGAGAGAGAGAGAGAGAGAGAGAGAGAGAGAGAGAAAGAGAAAGAAAGAGAATGAGAAAGGAAGAGAGACAGAAAAAGAAAGGGAGACAGAGATAGACATGAGAAAGAGAGAGAGAGAGAGAGAGAAAGAGAGAAAGAGAGAGAGAGAGAGAGAGAGAGAGAGAGAGAGGAGACAGACAGAGAGAGGGAGGAGAGACACAGAGGAAAGAGAGAGAAAAAATGAGAAAGGAACAGAGAAAGAGAAGGAAAGGGAGACAGAGATAGACATGAGAGAGAGAGAGAGAGAGAGAGAGAGAGAGAGAGAGAGAGAGACAGAGAGAGAGAGAGAGAGAGAGAGAGAGAGAGAGAGAGAGAGAGAGAGAGAGAGAGAGAGAGAGAGAAGGAAGAGAGAGAGAGAGAGAGAGAGAGAGAAGGAGGAGAGAGAGAGAGAGAGAGAAAGAGAGGTGGAGTACATTTCAGAATCCGGAGGACTAAAATTTCAAGTGTGTGTAAGTACATAATTTATATGCATGTGTGCAAGTGACTCGTTATTCTAAGTAATGTTTGTTTGTAGTGTTTAGCAACAAAATTATTGAATAAGCTACAAGTTTCTCCTAGTTTTTCCCCCGAAAATGTCAGACGTTTCCAGGTTTTTCCAACAAGAATGGGCTTGGTGGCAGAGGCGTAACTAATGGGGGGAGCAAGGGAGAACATTTTTCAAAACTGCCACCTTTTCAACAACTTTTAAACTGTGTAGTTCAGTATGATCATTGTAATCCAATCGTTTTATCGCATAGCCTTGGCTGAATTTTCTGGCGTCATTACTTTGCATTGATCAGCGTGCATTTAGGCAACTCATTTGTTCGTTTGAAGCAAGGAACCAACAGCCAATTCATTGTATTTCAATGTTAAATAAGAGTTACCATATAAGAATTATGTATGTACTTCCGTCAAAACTGTATCTTTCTCGTGTTTGAATTTAACCAAATGCATTAAACGTAGTTTATAGGCTTAAGCAACGTGCTTCTACAATCTTTAACATGCTTTAGTGCACTTTAGAAATTGCGATGCAACTTGGCAAAGCATCCAAGAGGATACAAAACTTAAGGAGTCGTACGTCACTAATGACTCTTGAAGTCACTAATAACATTGTTTCTCCAAATTCTGAGGCCTTTTCCCTTCTTTACTTTGATTATTATTTTTACATAAAACGCAATTTTTAAAGTTTTTAATCTTTTATAACATAAAAATTTCTTGTTTCCCGGCAGAATAGTCACAGACAGCACCACCATGAAAATGACATCTCCCTTTCGATGGGTTGATGTTACTCTATAAGCACTCTTTCTCTCTCTCTCTCTCTCTCTCTCTCTCTCTCTCTCCCCCCTCTCTCTCCCTCTCGCTCTCTCTCTCTCTCTCTCTCTCTCTCTCTCTCTCTCTCTCTCTCTCTCTCTCTCTTTCTCTCTCTCCCCCTCTCTCTCTCTCTCTCTCTCTCTCTCTCTCTCTCTCTCTCTCTCTCTCTCTCTCTCTCTCTCTCTCTCTCTCTCTCTCTCTCTCTCTGCATGTATCTGTCTTTTCCCTGTCTCTTTCTCTTCTCTCTCTCGCACTTTCTGTTTCTGTTTATTCTTTTCTTGTCCCTTCCTTCTCTCTCTCCATCTCTTTTTATCTCTTTCTCTCTTTTCCTTCTCTGTTTCTCTCTCTTTTTCTCCCCCTCTCTCTCTCCCTTTCAACTTACATACGATAACATCACCAGAATACGAATTTATTTACTTAGTAACAGAGAATATTACAAGATAACTAGCCTATAATGTTAAGCTATTAAAGTGGTGTTAAATGAGCGTTACACCCATATTAGTTTATTACGTTTCAACGATGCATGTACAAACATGCCTTTAGGTAAAAAATCACGCCTCTATTTTCTAACCACGTGTTAAACTTTTAGCGAAGCAACTCATTTAGACTCCAACATGTCAGGACCTTATCCTGATCTACTACATTCCTGCCAGTCAAAAACAAGACGATGATTTACTGCCTTCATCACGGGGCGTGTTCCATTGGCCTCCTGCAAATTTATGACCACTTTCAAGGTAGTCTGACCTACAGGGTCCAGGGTATGCCATTATTCCTAAAATAAAAGACCTGTTAGCGTTGCAACTGCGCACTCGCAGTCTTAAGCACCGTTCACACCTTGAACTGAAGGCGAGCGAACAAAAGTTAATTAAGGCGAGGCAAAGGTTGTGCGTGTTTGACCTTTACCGCTTCACCTTCCGCTGTTTGGCCATCAGAAGACGTAAAGAAATTGTTCTTCAGTCGCTTGTTGTAATTTGTGCAACAAATTGTATAATGTTGTGGAAAAGTAAGCTGTCACCGTGACGGAGGTCATGTTAATGAAAATACTAGCAAAGTTATACTTAATGAGCCTTTTCACAGTTCCAGCGATTGACGATAATGGTGAAAAGGTCAAAGGTTAAGTGTACTAGACAACGCATTTGTGTACACTTGACAATGTCTCGCAGCCCATGCTGTTGTTACAGTAACAGTCTTAATAGGTAGATAGAACCTTGACTAGTTCATTTTTCTTGTTTCCAAGCAAGGTCAACAAGGCTTTGCTTTACCCATGAGTCATGTGACAGTTGTATTTAAGATATTAATTATTGCCGTGTAGAATTGCTCTACTACTACTACTACTACTACTACTATTACTTGTACTACTACTACTACTACTACTACTACTACTACTACTACTACTACTACTACTACTACTATAACTACTACTACTACTACTACTACTACTTGTACTACTACTACTACTACTACTACATCTACTACTACTACTACTATAACTACTACTACTCTACTACTACTACTACTTGTACTACTACTACTACTACTACTACTACTACTACTACTACTACTACTACTACTACTACTACTACTACTACTACTTATACTACTACTACTTATACTACTACTACTACTACTACTACTACTACTACTACTACTACTACTACTACTACTACTACTACTACTACTACTACTACTACTATCACTACTATTACTTCTCTTTTATTTCATATTACGTTAAATTACAATAAACGCTATGCAAATGAAAACTTTTTCGTTTTAGGACTCTGCTTGGGGCAGGATTTTTTTGGTGACACAGGTGATGGCGAGGGAAACGATGCGGGGGTGACGAGAAGGGTAGGCAAGTGTGCCTTCCTGTGCGAGGAGTTAGATACCGGAAGCCTGTCTTGCCTGGGAGATTTCAAGCTCGTCTGTAACGGAAAGGAAGACTGTCAGAATGGGGCAGATGAAATTTGTGGTGCGTTAGCAAAATACGTACTTGTTTTTGTAAAATAGCAAAATATCTTTGCCAGTTGAATTTCTGTCAATTGAAATTGCTACTTGTATGTGCAATTACTAATGGCGCGTTCAGACTAGCGAGTTTTCACTCTCAAAGCAAAACCCACAAGTGTGAATAGCTTTGCGAGTTACTGTCGGTAAGAAGCTGCAAACTCTCCGACAGTTGCTCTGAGCTGATTTACTGTCTAGTGTGAACGCTTCTGCGAGTTACTTTCGACACTTATCGCAGTGAAAAAAGAAGCGATTATAAATTTTTATTTTGAGCATATAAACACACACCCTCGCACACGTATATATATATATATGTACGTGTGCGAGTGTGTGTGTTTATATGCTCAAAATAAAAATTTATAATCGCTTCTTTAATATAATATATATATGTATGTGTATATACATGCGACCTCTATTTGCACGGCACTAACAGCGAACAGTATTTACATGCCATTTCTAGCAATTTACAGTATAGCTATTCCGTATTGTATTAAAATTATCTGTTTAATACATTGATATCAGTTACCTAAAATTAATTAATCCCGTTAATTAGCGACATAATACAATTTTCTAACAAAATGTTAGCAAAATTAATTGGAATCAAATTATTACGATAAGTTAACGTGTACTTAACATCCTGGTGCTGTAAAACACTTACAGAGTTTTCTCTTTTAACGCGATTTACGAATTGACTTCGAAACAACAGATGATGTGGGGTTTGCCTCCCCTCTAAAGGAAGAGAGTGTGACCTCGCGCTCGCTGTCGGAGAGTAACTCGCACTAAGTTTTGCTCTCTGGTCTGAACACGCTTGCGAGTTACTTTGCGAATTACTTGGCGAGAAAACTTTCCAATCGTAAGATTTCAGAAATTCTTACATTAACCTATTTGTCTGTTACAAGAATAATGATTAAGGCTTCGTGTAAAAAATGAAAAACACGCATTGTTTATACTACTTCTTCACAAACATGTCACCATTAAGTGACAGCCATTTTGTGTTTCAAAATGGCCGCCGATCTAACGCCGAGCTCTGTATTTCCTATAGCTCCTCGTTGTGATCCTGCTGATGTCGAGTGCCTCGGACTGGCACCACCAGAAGGACTGGATCCTTCAGAAGTTCCACAGATGATTCTCATCTCTACAGAAGACTATCTGATCCCTTACAGTGGAATATTCCAGAGAAGGTAGCAATTAATATGAATTAATGGGGAATAGTTGGCAATTTTAAACTACTGGGGAACAGTAGGCAATGTTCCAAAGAACTTTCTTCACAAAGTTATATTACGTAGCACTACGCTTACCAGCTTGAAATACTTGTGTTACTAAAAAAGAAAATTCTTAGTAATTTAAAATGTTCGTACCACCTAGTGAAATGTCACTGCATCACCATCCCAGTGTGCACCATGGACTCACGAAAAACACATTATTGGTCTTATTGACAATATTATAAAATTAATTTTAACTTTTACTTAGCCAGTGAAGAGCACTTTACGAATTTTTTCAATCTTACTGAGTCGCGTATAATAACAGTTAAAATTGTTACATAAAGGTAGCACACCACAGGCAGTTAAAATGCCTTGTTGGTATATATACTATTAAATATATATCATTAAAAATATCCACGAAGGTACTAAGCAACAGTATTAGTAAAGTACCACAAATAATTGTGCAATGAGTTTTGAATATAAAAACCATAAATCCATCAATCGGGTCTGAATTCGAACGCCGTAAGGTCTTGTATCGGACAGATCTGTTTTAATTTGGATTTAGCTCAAGTTCCAAGTTACGGGTAAAATAACTGACCCAAAATGATGATGGCTCAGTTTGCGTATGAAAAGCTAATTGCTATCAGATCTGGTTTGGTTATTTGAAGCAATAATCCCATCGGTTTTACAAAGGCCGATCCAATCGGTTTTACAGAAAGGTCGATCCAGTCGGTTTTACAAAAAGGCCTATCTCATCGGTTTTACAAAAAGGCCTATCTCATCGGTTTTACAAAAAGGCCTATCCAATCGGTTTTACAGACAGGTCGATCCAGTCGGTTTTACAAAAAGGCCGATCCAATCGGTTTTACAAAAAGGCCTATCAAATCGGTTTTACACAAAGGACGATCCAGTCGGTTTTAGAAAAAGACCAGTTAGATCAATTGTAGAAAATCGCTATGCAATCTGTGTTATAAAAAGACCAACATCAAAGACTTTAATTTTTTTGCAGGCCAGACGGACAAGACCGAGTGAATCCCAATGGCTGCCCTATCAAAGCTACATGGTTTTTACCTCACGAGTACACAAACTACGCTGTTGTACGGGAACTGTACGCCAGAGGACATGAAATCGCTTCCCTTTCGATTAGGTATGAAAGGCTCATATCCCAAGTAATTTATCCATATTAGACTCTGTCTTTAACAAATAAAAATAGTAAAGTACAGAACAGAGTAAAAATCTTACTTGACTTTTAAGCTTCTTCCCAGCAATCCATACAGTTTGACCAATAGCCTTGATTAGTGTCACACCCGTCCAGGTATGGTTAACCAGTACAGATACACCCTTTATTACTTGTGGTTGCATAGAAGAACTGAGCAATAAAGATCTCTATTACATGGTAAAATTGTTGCCAGTCTTAGGTAAAGAACCCAATGTTAAACTATAGTTTAAGCTAAGCTACGAAATGTTAAAAGACAACGTGTTGTTTTTTCAAGAATGACTTCATATCATACATCATATGTCCATTACGTCTATTGTAGACATTGTGTATTACCTATAATAATGCCATTAGAGGACTCTTTAGTCTACCAAGTCGCTGTAGTGCAAGCCAAATATATGTTAGCTACATTGTAACAAGTTTCTTCTGCATACGTAGGAAGCTGTATTTAGTCTCAGAAGTACACTGCTTTTGAGTCAGAATACTTTTATTAATAACTTGCTGTACAATACTGACCAGATAACGTATCTGTGTGCACTTGACAATGCCTTGCAGCCCAACCATTGTAATAGTAACAGTTTTAACGGCTAGCTAGAACCTTACCTAATTCATTCTTTCTTGTTCCAAAGCAAGATCCTGCTAGTAAATCACTCTACGCACGGACTAATGCATAATTAAGCAAAGTCCAGGTCAAACAATTGAAGTTACTGAACTAATGCGGCAGACTAATTGATTTACTCACATGCAAAACTTATTGCAGGTAAAAGTGGATTCCAGCAAAACCACCATTTAAATACTAAACGATTATTCATTTCAATGATTTTTTTGCTGCTTACAGTCACCAACTACCAGCCTTGTACTGGTCAACAGCCAGTGAGCAAGAATGGACGGACGAAATCGACGGACACCGGATACTTCTGCAAGCAATGGCTGGAATTGACCCAGCAGATGTGCTAGGCATGAGGGCACCATACCTACAGGTAGGCATCCATCTAATTTACATTCATCTGTTGTTTCATAACCGTTGGATTTTATGAATTCTAATAATGTTGGATTAGCTTCGTTCATTTTGCTTTCTGATACATCATAAGGTTCTGGATTACAATTCAGAACCTTTAATCTGCTGGACATTATAGGATTTAAAATGCAAAATATTTAATCTGTCGGACATTGTGAGGTTTAGAATGCAGAAACTTTAATCTGCTGGACATTAAAGGGATTAAAATGCAAAACAATTAATCTGTCGGACATTGTGAGGTTTAGAATGCAGAAACTTTAATCTGCTGGACATTATAGGGATTAAGAGTCATTCCGTGAGAAAATCAGCAAAATAGTGGAAGGTGACAAATCACCGATTTTGTTCATATTCACAGGGTTTGATGGTCCCCTCAGATGTACCCCACAGCCAAAATATTAGATTTCAGAAATGAGCCGTTTCTGAGAAAAGCCGCCATTTTGATTTTTTTCGAATTTTGGCCATTTTGGCGTAAAAAATTGCCCAGTATTTCTCACGTTATTACAGACAGTAAATGAGCGATCCAGCACTAGTTAATTGGTGATATATATAGTAGGGGTCTTACCCGACCGTACCATTATCGTTGCCAAATTGAACCTCCTTTTCAGTTGGCGTCATCAGATTGCAAAAGATACGTGTCTGCTGCTGCTGAATTTAGACGCCATTTTGAAATCCCCATAACTCCACTGGGGCGGGTATTGGGGGACTAATCAATATGTTTTTATTTGCAGCTTGACTAGTCCTACAAATGCATGAAATAAAATTTTGGCCAGCGATCTCCCAAGAGTCCAGAATTTTTAGCCAAAGGTGCTCTTTTTTGCCATTTTCACAACCTTGACCTATATTTAGCTATTCGCTTTGGATGACGGTGTTGCCATTAGAATTGATACAAAGTGCAGCAACGTCAATGTTTATAGGAGTAATGGACTG
Organism: Tubiluchus corallicola; assembly: GCA_030141605.1. Lineage (NCBI taxonomy): Eukaryota > Metazoa > Priapulida > Priapulimorpha > Priapulimorphida > Tubiluchidae > Tubiluchus > Tubiluchus corallicola. The sequence goes on from JAQGDQ010000016.1 coordinate 166,725, forward strand.
GCTTTAGATGTCTGGGCACTCCTAGCAACCAGGCCCCTCATCAGGGGGCCGCATTCCCTTCGAATGGCCCCTGTGACGATTACAACATAGTGATTTTTATAATCTGTATAAAACACGGAATAGTTTCATGTACATAATAACAGTTTCGTGTACAAGTGCTCGGGCTATATACCTATGGCCCGTGGATCAATACGGGGGCCTCGGGAGGGCCCCACTGTCTTGACTGAAAAATAGACTTTAGTCAAAAAGGTTTAGTGTCGCTTTGCTAAACAAGATTCTAAAGTAAGGCGAGGTAAGGCACTATTTGTGAAATTGTGTTGAAACCGCCGCGAGCATCGAATATAACATGTTGCGAGCCAATTTTTATAACGCGCACAGCTTTGTGTGGTCTTGTATTCAACAGGCGAATAGTTGTCAGTCCCTGATATTTTTCCTCAAATCAATTCGAGTTAATAGTTAGTTAGTTACTAATACCTTGGTGTGGCAACTTTGGCAGCTTCGACAAGCAGACTTCTGCTTACTAACAACGGGCATTAACAAAAAAACTGGTTAAGAAACGCAGCAAAGGCCAGTACGACCCTGCCTCGGCCGTTACATACTAATTCCGACTCTGTGCAACGTATGTTTCAAGCCATTCGCTCATATTGTATTTAACCGCCAGGTTTCCACCGTCTCGTAAAGATATACGCATATACACCGACTACCATATTCAACTAAACTCTAACGAGAATCAGGGCGCTGACGCTTATAATCGCAAATTTTCAAAATAACAAAAAGGCAACAACAAATTCTTTACGTCCACGACTATTTTTTATTCGCTAATATTCAATGAAAAGTCGCACTATAGTAAATAATAATAAGCTAATAATTGATAATACATACAGTAAGCTGCTACTATGTGTTGCTATTGTAACCTCCTTATCAAAAGAGACACAGAGAGACAGAGAGATTCACAGAGAGACAGAGAGAGTCACAGAGAGACAGAGAGAGACACATAGAGACAGAGAGAGACACACAGAGACAGAGAGAGACACAGAGAGACAGAGAGAGAGACACAGAGAGACAGAGAGAGACGCAGAGAGAGAGACAGAGAGAGACACAGAGAGACAGAGAGAGAGACAGATGGAGACACAGAGAGACAGAGAGAGACACACAGAGACAGAGAGACACAGAGAGACAGACAGAGACACAGAGACAGAGAGAGAAACACAGAGAGACAGTGAGAGACACGGAGAGACAGAGAGACACAAAGAGACAGAGAGAGACACAGAGAGACATGGAGAGACACAGAGAGACAGAGAGAGACACAGAGACACAGAGAGACACAGAGAGACAGAGAGAGACACAGAGAGACAGAGAGACACACAGAGAGACAGAGAGAGACACACACAGAGAGAAAGAGACAGAGAGAGACACAGAGAGACAGAGAGAGACAGAGAGAGACACACAGAGATAGAGAGACACAGAGAGACAGAGAGAGACACAGAGAGACAGACAGAGACAGAGAGACAGACAGAGACAGAGAGAGACACAGAGAGACAGACAGAGAAACAAAGAGACACAAAGAGACACAGAGAGACACAAAGAGACAGAGAGAGACACAGAGAGACGGAGAGAGACACAGAGAGACAGAGAGAGGCACAGAGACACAAAGAGAGACACAGAGAGACAGAGAGCGACACAGAGACACACACAGAGAGACAGAGAGAGACACACACAGAGAGAGAAACACAGAGAGACAGAGAGAGACACAGAGAGACAGAGAGGGACACAGAAAGACAGAGAGACAGACAGAGACAGAGAGAGAGAGAGAGAGACAGAAACAGAGAGAGAGACACACACAGAGAGAGACATGGAGAGACAGAGAGAGACACAGAGAGACAGAGAGAGACAGAGAGAGACACAGAGAGACAGAGACAGACACAGAGAGACACAGAGAGACACACAGAGAGAGAGAGACACAGAGAGAGACACAGAGAGACAAAGGGAGACAGAGACAGAGAGAGACACAGAGAGACAGAGAGAGAGACAGAGAGATCCAGAGTGAGACACAGAGAGATAGAGAGAGAGACACAGAGAGACAGAGAGAGACGCAGAGAGAGAGACAGAGAGAGACACAGAGAGACAGAGAGAGAGACAGATGGAGACACAGAGAGACAGAGAGAGACACAGAGAGAGAGAGAGACACAGAGAGACAGAGAGAGACACAGAGAGACAGAGAGAGACACACAGAGATAGAGAGACACAGAGAGACAGAGAGAGACACAGAGAGACAGACAGAGACACAGAGACAGAGAGAGAAACACAGAGAGACAGAGAGAGACACAGAGAGACAGACAGAGACACAAAGAGACATAGAGAGACGGAGAGAGACACAGAGAGACAGAGAGAGGCACAGAGACACAAAGAGAGACACAGAGAGACAGAGAGCGACACAGAG
>JAQGDQ010000016.1:169264-171764 GCA_030141605.1 Tubiluchus corallicola
GAGACACAGAGAGACAGAGAGAGACGCAGAGAGAGAGACAGAGACAGACAGAGAGAGACAGAGAGAGAGACAGATGGAGACACAGAGAGACAGAGAGAGACACAGAGAGAGAGAGAGAGACAGAGAGAGAGAGAGAGAGAGAGAGAGAGAGAGAGAGAGAGACACAGAGAGAGAGAGAGACACAGAGAGACAGAGAGACACAGAGAGACAGAGAGAGACACAGAGAGACACAGAGAGACACAGAGAGACAGAGAGAGACACAGAGAGACAGAGACAGACACAGAGAGACACAGAGAGACACACAGAGACAGAGAGAGACAGAGAGAGACACAGAGAGACAAAGGGAGACAGAGACAGAGAGAGACACAGAGAGACAGAGAGAGAGACAGAGAGATCCAGAGTGAGACACAGAGAGATAGAGAGAGACACAGAGAGAGACACGGAGAGACACAGAGAGAGACAGACAGAAACACAGAGAGACAGAAACTGTAATTTATCGTTTCTTTTTGAAATTTTCATTTTTTTTGTTCAGAATTATGAATAATTCGTACTAATTTTTTCCTATTTAGGTCACATTCAAGATCGAATCTCGTCAATTTATGGACGAGCTGGCCAAAATTTTATTAATGATCTAAGTATGCCTGGTCAAGCTGTAAATAAACATATATTAATTATACTTCAAATACCCGCCCCAGTGGAGTTATGAGAATTTTAAAACAGGGTGTCATTCAGACTGTAGCAGACACGCATCTTTCATGAGCTCATGATACCTGCTGAAAGAGAATCTCAATTCATCAAACTCAATGTGGCAATAGGGCAAGACCCCTACTATATATACCACCCAGCAACTAGTCCTGGATCATTCATTTACTGCCTGTAATGATGTGACAAATATAGGTCATTTTTTACGTCAAAATGGCCAAAATCCGAAAAAAATCAAAATGGCGGCCTATCTCCGAAACGGCTCATTTTTGATATCTAATATTTTGGCTGTGGGGTACATCTGAGGGGATCATCCAACCCTGTGAATATGAACAAAATCGGTGATTTGTCACCTTCCACTATTTTTTGACTTTTGCATGGTTTTCTCGCGGAATGACTCTTAAACAACATGATTGCTAATAATTCCTTGTAAAAATCATTAGTTCTTATCTGGAGAGAACTTGTTAACAAAATGCCCTAACCATTATTTTGTAGTATGAGTTAAGTCATTTACCCCTAGGCCTCCTAGATGCTGGTTAATAACACGTTCTGTTTGCTTTTTTATTACTCTGTTTTGCTGATATAAGCTGCTGTGGTGATTGCTCTCTTTAGCTGATATAAGCTTCTGTAGTGACTGTTCTCTTTAGCTCATATAAGCTTCCATAGTGACTACTCTCTTTAGCCAATACAATCTTCTGCAGTGACTGCTTTCTTTAGCTGATATAAACTTCTGTAGTGACTGCTCTCTTTAGCCAATATCAGCTTCCTACCCATGACTTTCGTTAACATACATGCTGCTGAGTGATTATTTCACTTATACTCTTATGTCGAAAGTGAGTTAAACAATAAACATCATTCTATTTAAAGTGATTTTGTCTCTCTTATGGTGGTCTTCTGGCAGCACTATGGTAGAGATACAGTTATGATTTTAATTAATAAAACACAATGTACTATATCTGTTTGTCTCTCTAGTTTCATAATGTTTGTTTAAGACAAAAACCTAAATCACACTACAACATCCTAATTTTTTTACTATTTTTGAATTAATAACTCCCTTCTATTTCAAAATGATAAAGACTGAGTGTCGTAGTAGATAGACCATTGTAGTGACATTTTGTTTAGAATGTTTACGTCTTGCGTTTACAGCGGATTAGTTCAGGAACGACTGTGGTTGGACCTTTAAGAATTAGCGTATTGAGACTGTATCCAGTGGCGTTAGCTGAGGGTGAAACTGAGGTTGTCTTTACCATTCCGGAGGTGAAGGGGTGCATTCACCCTCAGGCAAAGTCATATGTACCTGAACCATCCATACTGCCAACTGCGAAAACATGGCCTAACAGACCTTCAGAACCTGGAGGTATAGCCAATCAACGTTTAGTTAAACATAGTTTTTCTGTATCTATATATATGTGTGGTTTTTAATATGACAGCTATAAAAAGGAATTTTGTGGACACAAAAATCATTGTTTTAATAAAAAAATTCATGATGTTCGTCTTATAATAGTGACCGTAATAAAAGTTTACTTGGTATGTCGAAAGACTGTCATAGACTAGCTTTCATCACTGCATAGAATTACACTGAAGTTGTATTTTCCATTATTCCTAGCTTATTCCATTATTCCAAACACTTTAAGAAGTTAATGTTTTTGTGCAGTGCTATTTTATACTCTGCCGATGAGATCACTACCTCCGATACTGGATGGATTTTAGTCTGTATTCCCTAATATACCGTAATCCTGCAATGCTGTTTTCAATTACCATTTGTTTACTAATTTGACTAAAATTTGTTGGTAATTAC
>JAQGDQ010000016.1:174264-180641 GCA_030141605.1 Tubiluchus corallicola
TACCCATTTCGGAAGAAACGAGCGACAAGTGAGGAAGAGATTAGATTTACTGTCCCGACGATATTTGGATGTTTCACACCTCCAGGTGAGTGACTGTCACTTTTAGTTTTAGTTTTAACTTCTTTTGTTTCAATTGCCCCAACAATGTGAGTAGTCACTCATCGTAAGCAGCTGCAGTAAAAAGTAAAAATGTCTGTGCATATGTATCCAGAAAGGTACAATACTCGTAATTATTATTTATTGATAAGTGATATCTGCTGCTATGCTTGAAACAATTGAAGTTGTAGGTAAGAAAGAAACAATATTTTGGTAAAAGAATTCCGCAGATAAGAAGCCCGAGAGAAGAACATGAAATTATAACAGCTATCCTGCATCTAGGAATGTCAGGTATGGAAATAATGGTAGTTACAGCTGGGCTAATACTATATGGAATTGTTGACATTTTGGAACTAATGACAAGAGATCCTGAGAGCATCTTCTATTAGACTAGTGATTTTATTTACTAAATATAAGCTTATAGCAAAAATAATACAATATAAATTTGTCATTAAATGATAGCTATTTAACTAGTGAAGAAATCAGTAAAAGAGATCCATTACTGGAACCAGTTTTTCCATTTAGTGTTTACTCCAAGACCTTCCTGCACCAAAATGGATGGCATTGAAAATCATCTGGTAATACCAAACAGTTTTCTGACTGATGGGAATGGCTATACCGTACCCGAAGCTCGTGATCCAGAAATGGGTTGGACTTGTGTTGTCGATGAGTATGATGAGTGCTTGGTTCAAATACAAACTTCAAAAGATGATGGTGTTGTTCTTTCACATTTGAAAGTGACTAGTGATGCTCCGATGGTCGAAATTAGTCTGAAGAAGACCGATACTAGTGCACCAATACGTTTAGGGGTATGAGAATAAGTATCCCGTGGTAAAAACTTATTAGATACTTATACATTAAACTTGTATCAAAACTTACCTTTTTTAAAGATCGCTTTGTTGGCTTTCATAAATTTTCAATGCCTTTGCTAAAATGCGTTCATGTTTCAGTAACTGTTGTCTATGCCTATACTACAACTGCCATAAATTAGTCGTTATCATTCATTAAATAATGATTGTACATATTATTGTTTTGATGATGCCAGTCATTCTCTTACCTCTTATTCCTGCTGAAGTTCTTGCTCTTAATTGCACCAGACTTCCTCTATATTCACTTGCAGCTCAGTCGGTGGGTTAGCTTACCAGAAATGCGTTGTCTGGTTCAGGCATGTTTATTGGTGAATCGTTGATTTGCATAGCTGCGAGCAATCGCTTGCAGTTTTGCACATGAAACACTACAGTTTTTGAAAGTGTTTTTGCAAGATATCGAACTGCACCTAAACATAAAAACAGCCAATGAACTCTGAGTTTATGAACATCAGCTTTTAAATGTTATAGTGGCATCAAAATTTCCTGCTTGCTGTATTTAATTTCTAAGTAATTTCTTAGTAAATCAAATTATGAAAGGTTTCATATCACAATCATAGATTGTGAGAACTACATATTGAGTTAACTCATTTATCGCTGTTCAGCTTTAACAGCTTGCCTGTTTCTTGCACATATTTCTGGGATATCATTACTATTATCAATTATCTAGGCATTTCCAACTGGAACCATTGTGAATTTGTTTGACGTTCGGGCCAAGTACATCATAATTAGGCCACGACCAAGCGAGGATCAACTAGAAATCAACTTGGTTATAAATGAACTGTACGGTTGTTTCCCAGACTCCGTCAAACTTTGCACAGAGACTGATGCGTTTGGGGAGCAAGTTGTCCCGTCTTCTTTCTCTATTAGGGACCAGGATGGAGCGGACATAGCCGACAGCATCCACATCGGTAAAAGATCTCTTAACTGCTTTTGCAATATAATGTCATTTTGAAGTATTTTTTCAACTAAACTGTTTTGCAGTGTACAATTCAGTGTTTTTGAAAGCTTTACCATTGCAGTATACTTAGTTGTGCTGCCCAAGCAGACTGGCAAGGAAACAATTGCAAATTCATGATATTGTGAGATAGTTTATACTTGCGTGCTTAGTGACAGATGTTAGTAAATGTTGAGCTAGTTCCAAAAAACAGATGGGTAACCATCATGAAATTTGTTTTTGGGCAGTTTCATTTGCATAACCATTTGGTCGATCCTCTCAGTAAATTGTAAGCATGGCTAAGACCCTCTGTTGATCCAGTGGCTTGACTTATTGGGTTGCATTCGATAACTAGCTTGGTCTTGCCACAACTACCAACATAATAAGTAGACTGGTACTAGTTGTCAGCTAAAAATGTACTTTTCAAATGTTCTTTTTTTCTACATTTTAAAGCTCTGTTGCAATGGCAATTTGTGTCAACTAACTTTTTTCACTCTTAGGAGGCTTTACATGCAGCACGGACGATATGATGACTGAAAGTTGCTTTGCTGAAATCGACTTACAGGATGACACAACGAAACTAAGAGAAATTTCACAGCTTACTATAGGCGGCACACTTTCAGCGGTGAAGGTTATTCTAACTCCAAAGCCCAAAAATTTTCCAGAGGTACGGTCACTTACTTCAACAGTTTTTGAAACTTTTTACTTTAAGGACACCACGGAGGAGGCAATGTATGATTATTAAAATCAAAAGTATATTGTATGCGATATATTTCATATTATTGCAGTACAACTGATTTATCATCAAAATGGCTGATTCTAACGATCATCTCGGGAGTTTAAATTTACATGTTTTATACAGCGTTACTGCTGACGCAAGTCCTATATGCAAAAAGGCAGTATTTAAGTGGTATAAAATTTCAAGACGAATTTTTAAGGTTTATCGTTAATTGCTGCTACAAGCTGTTAAAGTATAGGTCACCCATGGTATTTAGACTGATGCCAAATGTTTTTTACTTAAATAAAATGCTTTTGATTCAGTTTATGTACCTTACTATTCAATGCATGGTTGGTGTTTTTAGAAATAATGCCAGTAATATTTTGTTCTGCATAATTTAATTAATGATTACTGTTTTCTTATATTAGCTGCATGCTGTTGGTGATATTGAAATTGGACCAAGACTAGTGTCAATCATTCGACTGTATCCCGTTGGTTTGGCACAAGGTGAAACCGAAGCCACACTAACATTGTCACAATTGAAGGGTTGCTTCGATTTCAAAGGTAATGAACTGTTTCAATTCAGTGTTTAAATCTATTTTGTACAGTTTCATTATTACTTATTGTGCAAACTGGCAAGGTATGCAGAACAAATAGTTCTATAGTGACGAGCTAAATCAAACAGTTATATTGTAGTCAGTCATAGCAAGAAATTACATTTTTTGCACTTATCGAACAAAATGCATGAAGTAATCACCGTGATTACCTGTTTTGCAGAGAACTGTACCATTCGTTTGGAAAGCGACACATTATCAGAAGAAAAATCTGTCAGTTTGTTGGGATTAACGGCTGTCATTAGAGCAGAGGCAGTAGAATTGTCCTTTGATAAGCCTCGCGATATCACCTCTTTGGCTTTAGCTACGGAAGAATATAATAAAGTATTGATTGAGTTTGCTTATGATGGCAACTATTATCCATACATTGATACGGCAACAGATTTGCCAAAGGTGGGTGTGACTCTCAAAAAATGCAGGCATTTAGTTATGAAAGGCTGTTCAATTTTGACAAGAAATAACTGCTTAAATTTAGGAAAAAATCGTTTTCAAATTTTTGTTCTTGCGTAAAATACAGATGTGGAAAATCGCCTTCATTGCAAATCGTAAACTACAGTGTAAGATAAAAAAATTGATACAAGCAGGTATGATTTGCTTTATAGGTCGTAGAAACAACTTCTGAAATTAAAGAAGCCAAGCGCTTGGACTACACACTCTTCGGCATCAGCAGCTTAAAACTGACACCATTGGAACCACCAGAATTGATTAGCATAAACACCACTGCTTCAGCTGAACCATATTTGGAAATTTCAGGAGGATTTACCTACATCCTCATTGAAGCATGTGAATCAGGTAATCAGTTATACCCTTGTTTTGCCTGCCCCATGGTGTTTTCTGTTAATTTTATCCCCTATGTCCTTGTTGCATCTAGGCTGCATTATTGCTCCAACCTCTTCAGTGTCTTTTGTAATATCTAGCTTTTTTAAATATACTGCTGTCTCCACTGTCCCATGCAACCACTGAGTGTTCATTATTATTAAATGCCCTTTGAACTGTTTGTCACCATTTTATACTAGTTGCCAAAATTATTACACTGGAGGATGACCTAGTGTTTCTAATGCACCTATTACATTTTTTATATTGAAAATATATGAGTGAAAACATTTATTCAATGCTTTGTCTAATACAAAATCCCATTATTTTTCTGCGTACAGGGATTTGAGTACCTGTATGTTATATGATACCGATAATAGCTATTGAATACTATTATGATTATCTACAAGAAAAATCAAGAGTCACTGCATTGATTTCCTTGTAAAATTCTTATCCAAAATAGTAAGGTTGTCCCAAATTGAGTATGTTAAAAATTCTGATATCTGCTGACATTTCCCTAGATGATATGTAGTGTATTATCAAGCAATCCTCAAATGCTACTTGCACCTTGACCCCATGCTTAGAAAACTTGTTGAATTTCTTGATTGCCTGGTGCCGCTTTTAACCAAAATTGTTAGTTTGTCATTGCAGCATGGACCATTTGTGGATGACTGGAGATGAACCTTGGTACAATCTCTTTTTAAAAAAGTTGGGCTTGATTTAGTATTTCAAAATCACGGTCCCATAAGTACTTTCTGTTTCTTGTCAAAACTAACTGTGAAAACAGTAGTCACAAACATATTGCTTTGAATTCACTTCTTTCTAGTTGTCCGTCTTCTTACAATATTAAAATTCAGTGAGATATTTTGTCAAAAATGGATAATCAACACACTGTTTTGCTTGACTTAAGTGCCGTTTTTGACACTTTTAATCATTCAGCATTATTTTAAGTTTTGAACAAAGAGTGTAGTGTAGACAGCAATGTTCTAAAATGAATCTCATCTTACTTATACGACAGATCAAAAAAATCTATTTAAAAATTTATTGCTGCAGGACCAACCCTACCTTTGCACATCAGAGAACTTTCAACGTTCTTAGTGTTTTTTAAAAAAGGGATTAGCAAATTCTAATTTAAGATAGCATGCAGCCTTTAAGGTGATCAAATTATTTGTCATGATATTCTTGTATCTTTATGAATCTGTGAGTTTTTGTGTATTTACCTGTCATAATTTCGTAGGCTTACTGTTTAATCTTGTGAACTTCTTAATTCTTGTGAAGCATCTTTGAATATTGTCTGTCGTATTGTTTATAGATTTAGACAAACAAAAGACAAACAATATATACTACACAAAATAAATATTATTGTTATTTTTGTTATTATTTATTATTATTTTTTATTATTATTATTATAGCTCATTGAAATGTTGGCAGAATGTCATACTTTGGAAATTATCATTTGTGTGTTAGTGGAATGTATTAACCAGTAGGTCTATGTCTTGTTTTTGTACACTGATGTTTTGTTTTTTTAATTCTACATTTTTCAAACATTGGAATTTGAAAGTGATAGCAAAAGGAAGATCAACTAAACAAAATGAAATGCATAGTAATGGTAGTTGTTGACCCAATCTGTGCTTTTCTTCATTGCTTGTAATAGTTTTGCTAACAAATCTAGTCGATCATTTGGCCATTTTCTGCATTTTGCAGCATGTCTCGAAGGACAACTTAAATGCAGTAATGGTAAATGTGTTCAAGCAGCAGGAAATTACAGCGTCTTGTGTGATGGTGTGGATGACTGCGGTGACAGTTCAGATGAATTACACTGTGGTAAACAAAATAATCGTATCTGTTCCATAAAAATTTATTTTCAAGGTGGTTGTGAAAATTATTAATTATACAAAGGTAAAGAACAAGAGAATTGCTGTAAAAAGAATTATTGAAAATTAGCCCAGATAAAAATGCAGTAGATGCTCTGTATGTGTCGCAAGCATGAATGATAAAAAATCTTGTCATATATAGAATGATCTATGTATTTGAGGTCAGTAGGAGACCTCAAGGTCAGCAAGTGACTTTGTGAGTTCTACAAGGTTCTTGATATACTCTGCAACTGCGTTTTCAAGTCTGAATTTCAAAGATGGGGATTACGGTCGTATTATCTTCAATGTGTATCAGAGCTCTTAGCTTTTCAAAACTGACAGACCAGTTCAAGTTTATTCTGAAACTTTAAATTTTTCTTAGTTTTATCAAAGAGTCAGAAATTATCTACCTGTACGATAAATGTTGAAAGAGTAAATATGTTTCAGGAACAAGAACTTGGACTTTCACTGCAACACCCC
>JAQGDQ010000016.1:188281-193281 GCA_030141605.1 Tubiluchus corallicola
GGGGTGTTGCAGTGAAAGTCCAAGTTCTTGTTCCTGAAACATATTTACTCTTTCAACATTTATCGTACAGGTAGATAATTTCTGACTCTTTGATAAAACTAAGAAAAATTTAAAGTTTCAGAATAAACTTGAACTGGTCTGTCAGTTTTGAAAAGCTAAGAGCTCTGATACACATTGAAGATAATACGACCGTAATCCCCATCTTTGAAATTCAGACTTGAAAACGCAGTTGCAGAGTATATCAAGAACCTTGTAGAACTCACAAAGTCACTTGCTGACCTTGAGGTCTCCTACTGACCTCAAATACATAGATCATTCTATATATGACAAGATTTTTTATCATTCATGCTTGCGACACATACAGAGCATCTACTGCATTTTTATCTGGGCTAATTTTCAATAATTCTTTTTACAGCAATTCTCTTGTTCTTTACCTTTGTATAATTAATAATTTTCACAACCACCTTGAAAATAAATTTTTATGGAACAGATACGATTATTTTGTTTACCACAGTGTAATTCATCTGAACTGTCACCGCAGTCATCCACACCATCACACAAGACGCTGTAATTTCCTGCTGCTTGAACACATTTACCATTACTGCATTTAAGTTGTCCTTCGAGACATGCTGCAAAATGCAGAAAATGGCCAAATGATCGACTAGATTTGTTAGCAAAACTATTACAAGCAATGAAGAAAAGCACAGATTGGGTCAACAACTACCATTACTATGCATTTCATTTTGTTTAGTTGATCTTCCTTTTGCTATCACTTTCAAATTCCAATGTTTGAAAAATGTAGAATTAAAAAAACAAAACATCAGTGTACAAAAACAAGACATAGACCTACTGGTTAATACATTCCACTAACACACAAATGATAATTTCCAAAGTATGACATTCTGCCAACATTTCAATGAGCTATAATAATAATAATAAAAAATAATAATAAATAATAACAAAAATAACAATAATATTTATTTTGTGTAGTATATATTGTTTGTCTTTTGTTTGTCTAAATCTATAAACAATACGACAGACAATATTCAAAGATGCTTCACAAGAATTAAGAAGTTCACAAGATTAAACAGTAAGCCTACGAAATTATGACAGGTAAATACACAAAAACTCACAGATTCATAAAGATACAAGAATATCATGACAAATAATTTGATCACCTTAAAGGCTGCATGCTATCTTAAATTAGAATTTGCTAATCCCTTTTTTAAAAAACACTAAGAACGTTGAAAGTTCTCTGATGTGCAAAGGTAGGGTTGGTCCTGCAGCAATAAATTTTTAAATAGATTTTTTTGATCTGTCGTATAAGTAAGATGAGATTCATTTTAGAACATTGCTGTCTACACTACACTCTTTGTTCAAAACTTAAAATAATGCTGAATGATTAAAAGTGTCAAAAACGGCACTTAAGTCAAGCAAAACAGTGTGTTGATTATCCATTTTTGACAAAATATCTCACTGAATTTTAATATTGTAAGAAGACGGACAACTAGAAAGAAGTGAATTCAAAGCAATATGTTTGTGACTACTGTTTTCACAGTTAGTTTTGACAAGAAACAGAAAGTACTTATGGGACCGTGATTTTGAAATACTAAATCAAGCCCAACTTTTTTAAAAAGAGATTGTACCAAGGTTCATCTCCAGTCATCCACAAATGGTCCATGCTGCAATGACAAACTAACAATTTTGGTTAAAAGCGGCACCAGGCAATCAAGAAATTCAACAAGTTTTCTAAGCATGGGGTCAAGGTGCAAGTAGCATTTGAGGATTGCTTGATAATACACTACATATCATCTAGGGAAATGTCAGCAGATATCAGAATTTTTAACATACTCAATTTGGGACAACCTTACTATTTTGGATAAGAATTTTACAAGGAAATCAATGCAGTGACTCTTGATTTTTCTTGTAGATAATCATAATAGTATTCAATAGCTATTATCGGTATCATATAACATACAGGTACTCAAATCCCTGTACGCAGAAAAATAATGGGATTTTGTATTAGACAAAGCATTGAATAAATGTTTTCACTCATATATTTTCAATATAAAAAATGTAATAGGTGCATTAGAAACACTAGGTCATCCTCCAGTGTAATAATTTTGGCAACTAGTATAAAATGGTGACAAACAGTTCAAAGGGCATTTAATAATAATGAACACTCAGTGGTTGCATGGGACAGTGGAGACAGCAGTATATTTAAAAAAGCTAGATATTACAAAAGACACTGAAGAGGTTGGAGCAATAATGCAGCCTAGATGCAACAAGGACATAGGGGATAAAATTAACAGAAAACACCATGGGGCAGGCAAAACAAGGGTATAACTGATTACCTGATTCACATGCTTCAATGAGGATGTAGGTAAATCCTCCTGAAATTTCCAAATATGGTTCAGCTGAAGCAGTGGTGTTTATGCTAATCAATTCTGGTGGTTCCAATGGTGTCAGTTTTAAGCTGCTGATGCCGAAGAGTGTGTAGTCCAAGCGCTTGGCTTCTTTAATTTCAGAAGTTGTTTCTACGACCTATAAAGCAAATCATACCTGCTTGTATCAATTTTTTTATCTTACACTGTAGTTTACGATTTGCAATGAAGGCGATTTTCCACATCTGTATTTTACGCAAGAACAAAAATTTGAAAACGATTTTTTCCTAAATTTAAGCAGTTATTTCTTGTCAAAATTGAACAGCCTTTCATAACTAAATGCCTGCATTTTTTGAGAGTCACACCCACCTTTGGCAAATCTGTTGCCGTATCAATGTATGGATAATAGTTGCCATCATAAGCAAACTCAATCAATACTTTATTATATTCTTCCGTAGCTAAAGCCAAAGAGGTGATATCGCGAGGCTTATCAAAGGACAATTCTACTGCCTCTGCTCTAATGACAGCCGTTAATCCCAACAAACTGACAGATTTTTCTTCTGATAATGTGTCGCTTTCCAAACGAATGGTACAGTTCTCTGCAAAACAGGTAATCACGGTGATTACTTCATGCATTTTGTTCGATAAGTGCAAAAAATGTAATTTCTTGCTATGACTGACTACAATATAACTGTTTGATTTAGCTCGTCACTATAGAACTATTTGTTCTGCATACCTTGCCAGTTTGCACAATAAGTAATAATGAAACTGTACAAAATAGATTTAAACACTGAATTGAAACAGTTCATTACCTTTGAAATCGAAGCAACCCTTCAATTGTGACAATGTTAGTGTGGCTTCGGTTTCACCTTGTGCCAAACCAACGGGATACAGTCGAATGATTGACACTAGTCTTGGTCCAATTTCAATATCACCAACAGCATGCAGCTAATATAAGAAAACAGTAATCATTAATTAAATTATGCAGAACAAAATATTACTGGCATTATTTCTAAAAACACCAACCATGCATTGAATAGTAAGGTACATAAACTGAATCAAAAGCATTTTATTTAAGTAAAAAACATTTGGCATCAGTCTAAATACCATGGGTGACCTATACTTTAACAGCTTGTAGCAGCAATTAACGATAAACCTTAAAAATTCGTCTTGAAATTTTATACCACTTAAATACTGCCTTTTTGCATATAGGACTTGCGTCAGCAGTAACGCTGTATAAAACATGTAAATTTAAACTCCCGAGATGATCGTTAGAATCAGCCATTTTGATGATAAATCAGTTGTACTGCAATAATATGAAATATATCGCATACAATATACTTTTGATTTTAATAATCATACATTGCCTCCTCCGTGGTGTCCTTAAAGTAAAAAGTTTCAAAAACTGTTGAAGTAAGTGACCGTACCTCTGGAAAATTTTTGGGCTTTGGAGTTAGAATAACCTTCACCGCTGAAAGTGTGCCGCCTATAGTAAGCTGTGAAATTTCTCTTAGTTTCGTTGTGTCATCCTGTAAGTCGATTTCAGCAAAGCAACTTTCAGTCATCATATCGTCCGTGCTGCATGTAAAGCCTCCTAAGAGTGAAAAAAGTTAGTTGACACAAATTGCCATTGCAACAGAGCTTTAAAATGTAGAAAAAAAGAACATTTGAAAAGTACATTTTTAGCTGACAACTAGTACCAGTCTACTTATTATGTTGGTAGTTGTGGCAAGACCAAGCTAGTTATCGAATGCAACCCAATAAGTCAAGCCACTGGATCAACAGAGGGTCTTAGCCATGCTTACAATTTACTGAGAGGATCGACCAAATGGTTATGCAAATGAAACTGCCCAAAAACAAATTTCATGATGGTTACCCATCTGTTTTTTGGAACTAGCTCAACATTTACTAACATCTGTCACTAAGCACGCAAGTATAAACTATCTCACAATATCATGAATTTGCAATTGTTTCCTTGCCAGTCTGCTTGGGCAGCACAACTAAGTATACTGCAATGGTAAAGCTTTCAAAAACACTGAATTGTACACTGCAAAACAGTTTAGTTGAAAAAATACTTCAAAATGACATTATATTGCAAAAGCAGTTAAGAGATCTTTTACCGATGTGGATGCTGTCGGCTATGTCCGCTCCATCCTGGTCCCTAATAGAGAAAGAAGACGGGACAACTTGCTCCCCAAACGCATCAGTCTCTGTGCAAAGTTTGACGGAGTCTGGGAAACAACCGTACAGTTCATTTATAACCAAGTTGATTTCTAGTTGATCCTCGCTTGGTCGTGGCCTAATTATGATGTACTTGGCCCGAACGTCAAACAAATTCACAATGGTTCCAGTTGGAAATGCCTAGATAATTGATAATAGTAATGATATCCCAGAAATATGTGCAAGAAACAGGCAAGCTGTTAAAGCTGAACAGCGATAAATGAGTTAACTCAATATGTAGTTCTCACAATCTATGATTGTGATATGAAACCTTTCATAATTTGATTTACTAAGAAATTACTTAGAAATTAAATACAGCAAGCAGGAAATTTTGATGCCACTATAACATTTAAAAGCTGATGTTCATAAACTCAGAGTCCATTGGCTGTTTTTATG
>JAQGDQ010000016.1:198281-205398 GCA_030141605.1 Tubiluchus corallicola
GAGTAGTCACTATGGAAGCTTATATGAGCTAAAGAGAACAGTCACTACAGAAGCTTATATCAGCTAAAGAGAGCAATCACCACAGCAGCTTATATCAGCAAAACAGAGTAATAAAAAAGCAAACAGAACGTGTTATTAACCAGCATCTAGGAGGCCTAGGGGTAAATGACTTAACTCATACTACAAAATAATGGTTAGGGCATTTTGTTAACAAGTTCTCTCCAGATAAGAACTAATGATTTTTACAAGGAATTATTAGCAATCATGTTGTTTAATAGCTCACCTGCGGATCATGGAAATCAGAATGGATGCACAGGCTGCTTGTGAACAAGCCAGCTCCGGTTCCACTGTCGGTTCGGTAGAGAAAGTTAAATTCTGACACGGTCCCCTTAGTGGTGAACTGTGACACCAGGGCCGGTTCATTGCAATTGTCTGATAACGTCAACTCGATGAAACACGAATCAGAATCAAGTTCGCTAAGATCACATCGAATGCCTGGGCCACCTTTAATATGTATTTTTAATAAATATTCATATCTGAATCTGATTAACTTCATGTCTTATCCAATACAATTATCAAAAGAAGCATCTGGTAATTATTACTTCTTTCTTAATAGCAATAGAATACAACAATATCTAAAATAAACAAACTTCTGCTACAGAAAAATTTTTTTTACGAGATACCTAACTACATAACTATGTATATTAAAGATATACATGTAATACAAGTCTTCAAAAACAGACACTTTAAAAAAGAAATTTCATTGCAGCTTCTACATGCCATGCCACATATTTTACCTAGCTAAAAGTGAACAGACAAAAAGTCAGTTAATTTGTGTGGGCCAAAAATTGAAGTTAATTAATGGACATACAGAATCTCAGTTTAGTAAGATTTAATGAGACAGACTATAGAAAAGATGAAATTTACACAGCTAAATAAAGACCATTTTCAACATTATATTCACAATCTAATCAAAAGGCACTGAAATAGTTTGCTTAAAAATGCAAATCATAAATGCACAACGAGGAAAACATAGAAAAAATTATGTCTTTATTAGAAGCTGCCTGACCAGATAACTGTGGATCACTATGCTCTTACTCTTATACTCAAATCTATAAAAGATGGAGATTGATTTTACATTAATCAATTGGACTTCAGCAAAAAATTTCACAGCAACATACCTTTCCTGATAATTCTTCCCACTGGCTCGCCATCCCCGTTTTTTATGGCATCATTGGGTATGATCATTTCATCATCCATGCCGTTAACTTCATAACATTCTGGTTCTGGAGAACGAGAACCAGAAACATATTAAATTTCCGTATTGTCTATACAGATATGCACAATTGCACATGGCAGAAAGTGTACAAAAACACTTTACTGCAAACATGATAAAAAAAATCAATAGTCAAGATAAAAATATTTAAACATCAAAATGTGTTCTACAAATGTGTATTATTAATGTGAAATGCTACATATGTTTTTCATATCTCATGTGAACCTGGACAATAATAATAATAATAATATAATATGACAGGGAGTATGTAGATGCTATGCATTAAAATTTAATATTTTCATTTTCTTTGACTTTTTTGTTTATTTCCACTAAAGTTAGATAGTTAATTATCATCTACACCAGCTCGCCACAACCATCTCCATCATTATTGCTGTTGTCGTTATCATCAACATCATCATCATCATCATCAAAATCATCATTATAAATACTGGGCTTATTACGTTAAATTTAATGCTGAACTTGATTATTTTCAACAAAAAACATTAAAATGCAGAAGCTTAAACACATGTATACAAGTTTTTACTATTCACCAAGTGTGTTGCTTATTATTTGTGTACTAGAAAAACAGTGTTTCCACTCGATTTTTCAATAAATCAAAGAAAGTATACTTTCGAAAAAGCAAAGAAATGCACAATGAAACAATGTTTACTATGTTTATTGCCACAAAAAATCATATCTAAATCTTACCAAATGCTAGTCTGTCTGCTGGAGGTGCTTTGAAACAACCAGTGATCTCTGGAATTGTAAACCTGGGATCTGTTTCACCATCCTTAAGAGTGAGAGGATATAGTCGCAAAACGACGATGGACCTTGGACCAATTCTATTCACACCAGATACAAGTTGCTGCAAAAGACGTGCAAATACCAAATACTTAAAATAAAATTGGTGAGTAAAAAAGTACCAGGTTTTAGTAGCTGTTTAATTTTGAAATATTCAAGATACAACCATATTGTTGAATTATTCAAGCATACAGCATCCAACAAAACAACAAGAATATCTGCAATTAAAAACAAACAAAGAAAGTACTTATGCTAAAAAGTAAATGAAAATCATGTGCTTGAACTAACACTCAAAATAATTGCATTAATTAATTCTCCAGATTTCTGCCTTTCATGCAACATTTTCAATTATTATGTTCTCTATGTTATCTCTATTCTTATTTGTACAGAAGACTTGTTCAAATTTGAACTTTCAGGCAAGTTCTCACTACTTATTTAGCTGGCATACTGTTTTGCCGAAATACATAAAAATCACACACACACACTAAAGCTCAAGAAATCAAATTAATTACCGAGAAGTCAGAGAACTCTCCAGATTCAAAACATTCTTGTCTGGTGATAAAAATGTCACTTGTTTGTCTTTTGACAACAGATTTGCGAGAGCTTCCTGCTTTTGATGCCGATGTGCCAGCTTTTCTACCAGCATTGGTTGCTTGTGTCCCAAACTTTTGTCGGACATTAGTAGTTCGTGTTCCACTCTTTGTACCAGCATTAGTTGCTTGTGTCCCAACCTTTCGTCCCACTTTAGCAGTTTGTGTTCCACTCTTTGTACCAGCATTGGTTGCTTGTGTCCCAAGCTTTTGTCGGACATTAGTAGTTCGTGTTCCACTCTTTGCACCAGCATTAGTTGCTTGTGTTCCAACCTTTCGTCCGACTTTAGTAGTTTGTGTTCCAGCTTTTGTACCAGCATTGGTTGCTTGTGTCCCAAACTTTCTTCGGACATTAGTAGTTCGTGTTCCACTCTTTGAACCAGCATTAGTTGCTTGTGTCCCAACCTTTTGTCCCACATTAGTAGTTTGTGTTCGAACTTTTGCACCAGCATTGGTTGCTTGTGTCCCAAACTTTCGTCGGACATTAGTAGTTCGTGTTCCACTCTTTGAACCAGCATTAGTTGCTTGTGTCCCAACCTTTTGTCCCACATTAGTAGTTTGTGTTCGAACTTTTGCACCAGCATTGGTTGCTTGTGTCCCAAACTTTCGTCGGACATTAGTAGTTCGGGTTCCACTCTTTGAACCAGCATTAGTTGCTTGTGTCCCAACCTTTTGTCGAAGATTAGCAGTCTGTGGTCCAGCCTTTGTTCGTGTATTTGTAGAACTTCTGCCTGTATTTAACTTCCTTCCAACAACACCAGGCTCTGCAGCTGAAATCTGGGGAGCTTTAACTGTCTGTGCATTCTGATTACGAGATTCTGAAACACTTTCTTCATTCGGTATTTCATCACCTGTTGTTATTAAAGGTTCTTTACTGCGAGCAATTGGAAAGCCAGCATCCTCCCCAACAGAAGGACTATCAGATCTTAATATTGTTACATCGGGTTCGGGACTTATCTCAATGCCAGTTCCCTCAGTACGATCTGGTGTTTTACTTGCACTGTCGGTTGGAGACTCTTTAGCACTTTGCAAACTGATCTCTCCACCAGGAGGAAGACTTTGAGGTCTAGGGTTAATGTCCGGTCTAATTTCATTCATAGCAGAAGACTGTCTGATAGGGGAAGTAATTTCGTCGCTAACAAGACTTTCCGGTCTAGGGAGTGGAACATCAGGTTCAATGTTTAGATCACTATCGACACTATCATAAGGAATTTCTGCTCCATAAGGTTTGTATTGTACTTTGAACTCTGCTACAGTTCCTTCAAGTGTAAGCCGAGATACTAGCACTGGCATACCACAATCACTTGTCAGTTTTACTTCAATGTAACAGTCATCGGAATCCAATTCTTCTTTAGAACAAGTGAAACCACTGCCACCTAAAATCAATTATGAGATCAAAATAAAAGAATAAGAACGAATATTGAAATAATAGTTAGTGTACATAAAACAAGAAATCAGAAAAAATAAAAGTTCAGATTAATACTAATAAAAAATACCAGATAAAGCGATACAACTGCTACTCAGAGCATAGTAGTAGATTTAAAGACAGTTAAAAGTTCAAAAGTGTAGTTCTATTTCAAGCAATTGAAAATGAGCAAGGAAGTAAATCTGTAGTGCATGGATCACTAAATAGAAATGGTTGCATCATTAAATATACGAAAATAAGTGAAATATGAAAATTTTCATTAACTTGCCCGCAGTTAGCTAAAACAGTTAGAAAGTTAGAAAAACTATACATTAGTCAATATTCGTAAAATCTTGAGTTTGAAAGCGTGAATGCACAAAAAAAAACTGTGCATGTGAAATAAGGCGAGTTTCCTATTCACAGAACCACCAAAAGGCAGAAACTGCAAAACTATGCATGCTAGCTTGTGTGGTTGATTTATACAGGGAAAGTTGTTACACATGGATTTGTATGGCAGCCTACTAATATTGTAGGATAAGCCAATCGGATTAGAACTGCATATAATTTTATGCCATGGGTATTTGGGAAGTTGGTAGATTTTTTTGATTAATTTATTTCTCAATTAGTATCCCACTACTTAATGGATCTAATGCCACCCACAAAAAGTACACAAAAAGCAAATATTTCTACTTAGCCTTACAAATTGAGGCACAGTTTAAATGTAAACAGATAATTCACGAGCAAATTTTGAGATCACTGACAAAAAACTTTTTAACTGCAGTGAAAATGTTCTTCACAGCAACATACATTTAAGAGGTTACAGCAGGACCTCTAAATTAATGTACCTTTACGGACAAGGCTGCCAACTGAATTTCCATCTTGATCTCGAACAGCTTCATTAGGAATAAGAGTATAATCAGCCATGCCATTGACTTCATCACATTCTGCAACAAAAGTACCAATAATTTGTGGCTTTACCAAGATTTTCCCAGGAGTTTTCTAGTTCATTGAAAAACTCATTGCAAAAATAGTTTACTGAAAAATATATTCTAAAAAGCTAAAATAAATAAGAGTGTCTTTATTTTTTGAATTACTCTGCTAAATAGCCACAAAAAATACTGTTTTATATTCAGACAAGGCATATCTCAATGCGTTTTAGACATCTCCTTCAATTAATAAGCTTGTAGGCCAAATTACTTTAAGAACAATGTTCCTCTTAATGCCTGTCTTGGATAACTTATAGAAAGGTGCAGAGGGCTACAGTAAATTCACCTTGTTGACTACAAAATATATTAAAATATGGAGTTATATATCACTAGTATCAGAAAAGAGGCTCAAACAGATTATCTACTAAGGTGAGAATTCAGACCTGCTCTGCTATGCTGTCTCAGTCACTCGAATAGTACAGCATGCGCACTAAAAGTGCAAGGTTTCACGTTCAAGTCTTGACTGATGGGCCATAACATTTCAGTGCCATCTTTTTCAGTCATCTAGCTGTTAAGCTACCTGTTGTATTCCTCATAATGTGGGCATGTACAAGTGTGCGCAAGCACTTTTGTGCAGTACCATAGGGCACTAATGTAAACTGAAGAGTGATGCATAATACAGATGATAGTCTTGAAGCCGTAAATGAAGTCATTTCTACTATTTTGATGACAGAAAAAATTTAAGCAGAATTTACTGATGGTTTCTGTTATGACGATTGTGCAACATTCTTTTTAAAGCTTCAAGGAATCAAGTTTTTAGTGGAAATTCTCATGTTTAGTTCTCACGACATTAGATGAGAAGATGACTGGTATGTATTTCTGCCGATACTTTTTACTTTTACAGCATATTACATTACTGAAATTATTTTTAGCACAAAATGAAAATGCAAAGCTCATTTGTCAGATCTAGTTCCACAATTTTGAATACAAGACAATTTAATCAAAATGCTAAACTCGTAGAATTACAGACACTAAAATGCTAATTACATTGACTTAACAATTACAAAGACTGAAAAGAGCATGTCTTTGAATGTACAAGCAACCAGCATACATTAACTCCATCCAGACAGGTAAGTGATTCGCCCTAATCAATGAGAAACTGGCACTAGCAGGATAGTGAATATGTAGATATCACAAGTTAAAGAAGTATGGAATCTCAGTTCACTCTCACAAGGTTCCGAACTCAGAAATTTGTTAAGAACATTTAGAATTAATTTAGTTATTGAGGACAATACGATAATAATGAAATGTTGGTACAAATTATGTTAGAAAAATGACAGATGTCCAGCATACCATGACTATTTATTTAACATCATAAAAAAACAGCTAAAAATAGATTTTATAAATAAAGACTAAAGATGGGTAAAAATCATAAGTTTGCCTTCTGTAATGCCCGAGGTAAGGAAATATAGAAGCTGTATCTGGAGACTGTGGTAACAATCAACATTTTATGATACTCTCAAACTCCCTCAGTGAGATACAGTTAATTCTGTCATGTTATGTGCAAATCACCAAGTTGTAATATAAGAAAATCAGACACACTTCATTAACTCTTAAACAAAAAATTGTATATAATAGTGCTCTTCATCCAGCGAAAAAATGTAAAAAATGAAGACATTGTACCTGGAGGTGATGGTGGTAGAAAACAACCTTTAATTTCTGGTAAATCAATAGGCCTATCAATGGGAGAATCACTAGTTCACGCTGTATCAAGCCAGTACGAAATCAATAAAGGAAACGTATTTAAGCACTACTGAACTAGAAAGTGCAGTATTCAGTACTAAACTATGGAACTCAGGCAACACAAGAGACAAACTCTTATGCTAAATAGGGGAGTGGGAATTGATTCAGTTGTTCCCTTTGCAGTTTACTAAAATGCAGTAGGTAAAATTCATACGGATACAGACAAAATAATTTATTAACATTATTAAATGTTATTATAACATAATAAAACATATAAAACATTATTATAATGTTATTAACATTATAATAACATACCTGGAGGTGATGGTGGTAGAAAACAACCTTTAATTTCTGGTAAATCAATAGGCCTATCAAT